>JBBPDC010029900.1:0-12340 GCA_037974485.1 Hemigrammopetersius urotaenia | reverse complement strand
AGGAACACGGCGCCGGGGAGCAGTGTGTGGGACGGTACCTTGCTCAGGGTACCTCAGTGGTGCCTAGCGGCCTTGGGGATCAAACCCGGACTTTCTGATCGCAGGGCGATTGCCCTAACCACTAGGCTACCAGCTGCCCCACAGTTTCCATATTGGCCAGACCAATGGACGATGCTATGAACATGAGATTGATTCATAAAAGCACAATTGGTCCTGTTTCAGTATGAAAACTGAAAAGTTCAAAGTGCACATGAGCAGAAATAAATTAATCTTTCAGGGAGCAAATGGTGCCATAGTTAGAAAACATTCATCTTCTGAAACTGAGGGTCCTTACTAGGGTTGTTTAAAACAGTTTAAATACTTTTGCACAGTGCTGGATTTTATTTTTGTGAACCCTTGATGGAACAAATATACTTGTGAAAAAAGGAATGAGGAAAGTGAATGTAATGTACCTTAAGAACTGCTATGAGGCACATATGTGGACCTCAAGAACCATATTGTTGGGGGTTCTGTACCTTTGAGGGACTAAAAGTCCGAGTTACAGTGACTTTCATTCCAGGTTGAGGATCTGCAGCCTCCAACTGGACTGCACCTATACATTTGTATCAATGTTTTCTGAACCTCCCCTTTGCTAAATAAATAAATAAATAAATAAAGTCACGTACCTGGACGGCTCTGACACGTGGGGTCCAATGAGGGCCACCAGCTTTTTGGAGGTCTTATGGTTTCTCAGGGACGTCCCCAGCACCATCGCTCCTTTTGCATAGTTATCGTTCGTGGCCAAGGTGATGAATGCCTGGTCTGCAAAAGAAGCGTTAGACTCCCGTTAAAGAATGGTGTTAATATTACTGGCAGGCACAATTTTATCTGCATCTCGCAGCCCTGCCAAAGTCAGACTCTTAAAAAAGCAATTACCCCACTCGCAGAACAAGAGACTTTTGTAAGACCGGTCCCTCTGGTCCAGGTCAGCTTGTCTTGTTCAAGTTTAAATACGTGATCACACATTTTCCATGACCTAATGCAATCCTCATTCTTCCCAAAGTCCCCATTTTTTTACCATATTTGATGTTACAATACAAGCACTCATTCACCCAAGGCCCACTGCTCTCCTGCCTAATGCTAAACAATGACAGCTGAGCAAGATTTCTTCCCAAAACCAACTTTTCTGCAGTTCAGAACTGCAGCTGAAGGGCTAAATACTCTAACGCACCTAAAGAGCCTCCATCATTTCTGTAAAAACACAACACCAGAGACTCGTTTAAACTGCATCCAGGTTTTCATTAATGTGGAATTGTTAGTGTGGTTTAGGACTCACTGTGAGCATTAAAATGAACAAAACTTTTATAAGCAGCCGCTGCAGATAAAACCCAAGGCTGATGGTTACAAAGCAGATCAGAATCGATCGTAGAAGAACAGGATCAGTCTTCATGAACTGTAGCTTAAGAGGACATGTGGAACATATGTGTCCAAATATTTGGGTGTGTACTGTCTTTGCTGATCTCGGGTCAGTCGTAAATCAATTATTGGCCAAACTCTTCTTTAAGTTAAAATTAGAAAAAAAAACAAAACCAAAAAACTGTTGAATGCTCCTCCCCTAATTCCACTCTTTCTTAAAACAAATCAAACCCATCAATACATTTATATTTACTCTCCCTGCTACTGCACTCACACAGCACCAAAAATCAGACTCAAAACTTTATTGATCTCAGAAAACTGCTTATGTTACGACTGCACAGACACACAGATGAGCAAAATAGTCTAGAAAATATTTAAACTTCTTCATAATTGAGCTATTTGATGTCTTTTACGTACACTTAAAAGCTACTTAAAATGCAGTTGCTCCACTCTTTTTCCACTCCTGAGCTCAAAAGAAGACCTCTCTTTAAGCAGGAGATGAGCTTGTATCATTGCTCTTAAAATATCTTCATGATTTGAGATTCTGTCACACAAACAGTTATATAAATACAATGAACCCCTGAAACATCCGAGACTGTGCAAAAAAGTTACAATAAATTCAAGAGAAAAAGGCTAGACATGTAAAGAAACACATTTAAATGAAATATATATATATTATATATACACACACACATTTACAGAGAGAGACATTTATACATATATGTACGTAAATATACACAATATTGTGTAAACCTTATAGAGAGCAATGGGACACTGAGGTCATGTTGAGTCCTGGGCTGGCTGGATAAGGCAAATAGATACAGACCTTCAAAACAGGGGCTTTTACTAACACAGACAGCCAGGCTGAGTCAGTTCCGCAGATTAAGCATCAGCACCGAAGCGAGGATTACATAATGACTCACACACTCTTCCACATGAAAGGTGCTTGACAATATCTGACCTATAAGACGTCCAGCATTGCCGCGATCGGGACACACAAGACATCAAAAGCAGAAGGTCTCAGGAGATCGAAATTCCAATGTTCCGTAGCACTTCAAAGGCACCGTGTGTTCGGAACGCTACAATGTAAACCCTGCACCATTTAAGGACACGGCATGCCCAGAAGAACCCCGTTTGATTTACGAAATGAACTCTGAGCTTTCATTGGGTCACTGAGATGCTACCATCCCTCAGCTTCTCAAATTCTGCCTGAATCAGAGCTGCTGCACTCCCTGCAACGTCCTCACCTGGCCTTATATTAGAAAAAATAAAAAAAATACATTAATAACAATAATAACGTAGAAGCAGTTCTCCAATCAGTGTGCGACACCAAACACACACACAGTGCGTTGCAGACCTACAGGTTGTTGCCTTTAAGGAAGTACGTGCAAAGCAAGAAAACCCAAAACAGTTGCCATAGGAGACCCACGTACCTGCCATGGTTGCTTTAGATCGACGTGCCGCAGTCCCGAACCCCCGCACGCGAAAGCGTCACTTTCGGAGAGACCCGGCTGGAAGTGCGGGCGTGTATTTATACAAGCGTGCAGGAGGACTACCGCCAAACGTGACCCGCGTGGGCTCCAGGCTCGCACGCCCCCTTTGCTCAGTCTCTATCCAAGTTTCAAGGGGTCACGTGTGCACCCTACACCCTATCCCCTAAGTTTATAGAGGCTCTGCCCACCACTATGAAGAAGGTTTACTGGGGCAGTGTCCAGGTATGGTAAAAAAAAATCTCATATTAATGTGACTTGATACAAAATACACTGACCTTAACTCTTATATTTTGCTAAATGCAAAAATACATTGCAAGAGCACATGATACATGTAAGGAGCTCCCACTTCCTGGTAATCAAGAAAATCAGAAATGAGTAAGAATGAGAATCCAAAAATGTATTGAGAAAATTATTGTGGCTCTACAGATACACAGAGACAAGAAGTGAATAATAAAACTTTCCAGAAAGTCCTCTGTAATAAGTGCACTATGCGTCGCATACAAATGCTGGGTATAAATAATGTAGATAAATTACTGACTGCACATAACAGGGATCAGTAGTATTGATATAAGTAATATTTATATAATATTGATTAATTATTGATATAATATTGATATAAGTAGTGATAATGCACATGGCAAGACTTTTGTGCATTATTTCACAAAATGATAAGGAGAACACAATAAAAGAAGTAGAGATTCAGGCGCAGTGTGGTAGAGAGACAGACGAGGTACTACCTGATTTTAGCAGGTCAAACAGATACAGTAATGAATATATATTGTTGCTGTTTGGACAATCCTTTATATCACCACAAATGTATGTTTAAAAGAGAAGATTATTAACTTACAATGTAGGTTAATCTAACAAGATATCACTCTCAGCCATTCAGCTATGCTGTGTTAATACACAGTGGCAGCTTAGAGTGTGACATTAAAGTGCAAAATGTTGTCGTAGACTAACTCTCACACCAAATCTTCCTAAATGTGGGTACTGAAACAACAGGTACTGATATCTATCACTGCCAGAATCAGGAAACAACCAGTAACGAACCTCCCAGAAGGCTCTGGTGGAAAAGCTACCTTGGGTGGTATTGTATCTCTTGTATGGGAGGGGGCACTTTCTTTGCTACTAACATTATTGCTGATTATCATCTCTAACGGTTCACCCCTGACCTGCAGAACCTGAAGAATCTGTAGTTTCATGCCCACGTTTGGGTCCTCCATGTCAACACGTGATGGAAACATGTCCAGCATCCCCAGTGAACTTGACGCCCATAGGTATCAGATCCCAGGCCAAACTGATGGCTTTGACCAGGGAAGAAGTGCTGGAGTCAAGAAGAAACACAGCCTAATATAAATACATGTTTAGAGAGGCTGAAACCTATAATAGCTCTACCAGCCTGGAGTATTAAACAGCACCTGTGACCATCTACATCAGCAAGTGTAGTGATGATGCCATTGCCACACTCCAACCAGAAGACGATTGCGGAAGAGTGAGTATTGAGAACCTGACACATTGCCTTTAGATGAGAGTACAGTGAGGGCCAACATGTCCTGGGCCATCAGAACAGCAAAGTCCTGTGGGTTTTTCAGGGGTAGACAGGGGTCAGCATAGGACAGGGGTGTCCAACTCCAGTTCTGGAGGGACGTGGTCCAACAAGTTTAGGTGATTTCCCTGCTCAGAAACACCTGGTTCTTGTCAGGTTTAGTGAAAGTGTTTGAGGAGAACCACCATCAAACTGCGCTGGACACCGGCCCTCCAAGACTGAAGTTGGACACCCCTGGCATAGGCACTCTGTCTGGTCTGCTATGGACTGTGTGTCCTGACACCTTTTTGTCAGAGCCAGCGTTAACACTTTCAGTAATTTGTGCTACAGTAGCTCTTCTGTGGGATCATACAGGCTAGCCTTCACACCTCAAGTCAATCTACGAGCCCATGACCTTGTTCACTTGTTATCCTGTCTTGGACCACTTTTTGACCCCTGCAGAGCAGTAAAGCCCTTCAAGACATGACATTTTTTTGGGGTGGGATTTTTCCAATTTTCTGCCCAGTTTAGTCGTCTCTAGTTCTGTGCAATAGGTGCTCTCTGAGAGACCTGTGGTGATGTAAAAGCTAAATAAACTTTTATAAAGTTGCTAAATGTTATCACTCTTTCTTCATTTTCTGGCAGTGTTAATTTACTTACAGCTTACAGTTTATGACCTCAGCTTCAAGTTTTCTTTGAAAAGTTTCCTTCAATACTTCAAACATAAGTCAGGGCCATTGTGAAAACTGCTTATCAACAATTTGATTTAGAGCAACTCTATAAAGTGCCTCCCTCATTGTGCTCCCTTCGAAGTGCCCTTAGTAAGTTGCTTGTATGCTTTTTTGGGACACGCTGGGGGTGTTTCTTAGAAACACGTTTACAAAGCTTTCCTTCATCCCACCTGTTCAGTACATGATTGCATCATATTGCCTATTTGTTTTTCACATGTATATTTGTCACATTCCTAAAAGTGTTATCTCAGTACAGTCATTTCCTTGGTTTCTTAGAACAGATTTATACATATTCTCTAAATGGAGAAAAGCGGGAAATGAGTCCGTGTTTCAGTGTCAAAGGTGAAAAGCTTTTGTGGCATGCTGGACATGGGCGACATCTAGTGGTTAGATTTGTGTACTACAAAAGGAGGTCATCGACCCATGTTACATAACAGGCAGCTTGTTTTTGGTCCTTTCTGTGTGTGCAATGTAAAGTTGAGGTTTATTGTCATATGTACAAAGTACAGTGTACAGAGCACGATGAAATGCTTACTTGAATACCCTCCACAGACAGAACATGAGACATAAGAGCCATAAAAGACACGGCTAGCGAAGTTTCAGTGCGGTTGTGTGCTTCAGTAGTACAGTGACATAGATCATAATGGTTCATGGCATAAGGCAGTTCTTTTAGTCAGTAGGACAAAAATTCAACTCTGGCCTCCTCTACTATATAAAGAAGGCCGAGCAGTTAAAGGCTCGCTGTGTGTGTTGATGTTATTAATATTCCGAAGCATGCCATGTTTGGTTTGCATGTTCACATGTCGACTGCATGCTTGGTGGGATAAAGGAGCAGTCATGGAAGCAGTACGATATGGCCCTCACGTAGTCTGCAGCTGGCCCACAGAGCGTCTGGCCAGAGACCCCCCTCCAGCTCCTCTAGTCATACTCAATGCTGGAGAGCAGCCAGGGCTCAAGAGGGGGGTTCCTACAGTATCCACAATGGACCATTAGCTGGCCCACTCCAGACGCATTCCAGCCCATAGAGAGCTATTCATACAGAAACACCACCATTTCCTGCCTGTCCTTCTCCCAAAGTGCAGAGCAGCTTAACACCCGCGTCTCGCCCGAAATCCTTCAGTTTGGGGGTAAGAGCTTACAAGTTTCGGTTGCATGAGCCAGTGGCCTATTGAGGGCCTATTGAAGGAAAGTATGTTACCAGAAGGAAAGTGAGACAGCTTTAGCTCAGTAATGCACAGACACTCCTCGTCAAGAGCTGATTACATGCTGAAATTGACGGCCCCCCTTGATTAAATAAACAGCGTGTAGATCTTCAAGGGATAGTTCAGCAAAAACTCAAAATTCAGAATGAGTCTGCTGTTTTAGAAATGTGTATATATAAGTGTCCATTTGTCATACATGAAAACACCACAGCACACGGTGTGGCCAGCACAAACCTTTCACTGCATTTAACCCATTTAACACATTCACCAAGTGAAGCAGTGGGCAGTCAGGAACACAGCACCAAAGCAGTGTGTGGGGATGGTCAGTGGTGTCACTAGCAGCCATGGGATTCAAAGCCACAACCTTCTGGTCGCAGGTGCAACTCACTAAACACTGCTTTGCATATGGGCCCACCCTTTGAGTATTAAAAAAAATAACCATACACTGTTCTTTCAAATTTAAGAAAGACCTCAAATAAATGACAGTTTTAAAAGAGTAATGCAACAATAAACACTGTGAGTGCAATTTAATGGATGTGAACGTTTATGTACAAGTGTCGCTAACATAACCACCCCTTTCCTTGATCACAGCAGCGCAGTTTCACCACATCCTTTTCTGTCCTTTTTGGAAGGAACTTGTGCCCAAACCCTCTCAGCACCTTTTCAAGCAGCAAACAGTTCAGTCACATTTGCTGGACGGTCATTTGGGACTCGTTTCTCCATCTCCTCCCAAGCACCTCAACACCAGAAACATCAGGAAACTACTGGTTACACATACATTTATCCCACTTTTGTCCAATTTTATAGCAAACAGCAGGGGGCACCCTTATGATGACTGACCATGCTTGAGGTATGTAACCTTTTGAAATCTAGGCTTATTTTAAATTTTTTTACACTTTTTTACACTATATTGTTTTTACTATTATTGCTGCTTTAGCTTGTTATTGTCACGGTCTGGTCAGTGGCCGGTTAGGGCCACTGCTTTTTTGTTGTTGTTTCTGTTTTTTTCTGTTCATGTTTTGGGGGCTTTTATTTTGATATGTGTTCTGGGTTTTGCTTTTGTCACGTGTTCTTGTGTGTCACCTGTTTGTTTTTACCTGTGATCACTGTCTGTATTTAGGTTCCGTTCTGTATCACCCTCACTGTCAGTCCATCACCCTTATCTGCCTGTTTCTGTTCCTGCCCGTTTTTGGATTAAAATGCACAGAATGGATTCCTGCCTGTTTGCTTCTGGTCATTGGGAAACATCACGGCAGCGGGTTCATCCCCGCTACCGTGACAGTTATTCAAACTGATGTGCTTTTATATGAAGCATTTACATTTTTTTGTTACTGCTTTTTAATGGTCTTTTTCATAATGTATTTTTAGTCACTGCAAAGCACTTTGGGCTGCATTCTAAATGTACAGAGGGTTCTATACAAATAATGTTTACCATTTCTCTGTTATTTAATAATGACACCTCGAACACATGCAAACTACACACTCTGTGAGGGTTTGATTAGGGTATTAAAATCTTGAGTTGGCCAACCAAAAATTATTCAGATTATTTTCGGAATGTGGCATCTGCGTCGATACTGTGGAAGGAGGTGGATAGTTCAAGATAGCAGAGCAGCTTAACACCCGCGTCTCGCCCGAAATCCTTCAGTTTGGGGGTAAGAGCTTACAAGTTAAGGATTCGGTTGCATGAGCCAGTGGCCTATTGAGAGCCATGAGAGCCATCAAACTGCTTCAATTAATTCAGCGTCGCCTGAAGACCCACCTTTTCAAGGAGCACTTTGCTGAGTAACTGTCTCTTTCCTACTGCTTACTTATTTCTAAAAAAAAAAAAAAAAAAAAAAAAAAAATCCTTTCCCTTGACTTGCGTTGTTCTTCTCTAGGGCTCATGTATTGTTGGGTTAGTTGTTGGCTAATTATTATGTGACAGTTGTTGTATAGATGCTCTGACTGCAGTATCTCAGTTAAATGGTTGGCTCAGATTTAAGCTGTTTTTCAGGTAAGAAACAGTCGTGGACTTCTTATGCACTGATGTATGTTGCTCTGGATAAGAGCGTCAGCTAAATGCCATAAATGTAAATCTAAATGTAAGATACAGCCACTGGTTAGGCCTTCAGGAGCTTTACTGAGTCAGTATAAAACTGCAATGTGCAAGGAAAAATATGTCAATGTCATTTAAAAGCTTAAAATAAAACATAATATAAATGCCTGTATCAACTCAGGACCCTCCATGACTAACCACATTAGCTTCAGTGTTCCAGTGCAAAGCAAACCTCAGATATCAAACATCTTGCCTCATCAGTGTGTAAATTTGAGAGAAAAATGAGTACATTTGATTTCGTTTTGCAGAACTAAAACCTAAAGTGTGTAAAACCTGGGTGTATCCAACTCCTTTGGTTTACCTCCCAGTTGCTTTTAGGTGAGGATCTTCAGACACTCAGACTAAATTTACACACATCTCATCTCTTTATACCTCAAAACTAATTATGAAGAAGAAATAAGGGTGGTGTTTCCTTTGTACAAGAACACAATCATCTATAATTATGGTTTATTTCATACATTCTTAAGAGCCACTCAACATTACAGGCACAATGTAACGTTATGCATTTGACTAGCGTAAAGAAAGTGAGGAGAGAATAACTCTGTTTTATTGGTTTTGGATGCACTGAAGATGGATCTGACAGTCATGCAGGTTAATTCTCTTGGCTGGTTCCTCTCTCAGTACAGGTTCTTCTGCACGTAGGCAGCGATGTACTTGACTGCCAGCATGGTCTCCTCACAGGTGGGCTTGATCTGGGACTCGGGCAGCAGGAAGCCGTAGCGGCCGGTGTCGCGGAGCTCGAAGGTGTAGGAGTATTTCACCCCCAGGTCATAGGCCCAGTCATCAGAGCCCCCAGCGGCAGGGTCTAACAAAACACAGGGTTTAATATAAAATAAGATAAGATGTTTGTTAGTCAATTTGCACTGATACAGCAGCAAAGTGAACGGACCAAGAAAATAGCTGTAGAATAAAACCTATAGAATATAACAGTATAATATAAAAACTGTTCAAAATATTACATAAATATACATATATAAGGTTGTGTTTATATATTAGATGGTGCTGCGATGCCTGCTACTACGAGGCATCCAAAGATGGCCACTGTGTTCATTCAAGTATATTTATTGCACAAGAAATGCAGCATCACAGTGTGATCTGTACTGATCTTATCAGATTATTATTTTGTCTGTTTATAGAATGTCTATTGTAAAGTCAATGCAAATTTTGTAATCCAGATTAAACTTTTCTAGTTCTAATTAGAGGGTACGCACACCAGAGAGCGAGAAACTGCATTTCGATTCCCATGTATGTCTTGCACATAAAATGTGAACTGACAATAAATCTTTTTGAATTGAATTGAATTGAAGATTGCTGAAATCACACAGTTGGTAGAGCGAACTAAACTCCTTAGAAGACTAAAAGGTATTTCTGGACCAGATGAAAATGATCAGACTGGCAGCATGGAACCTGAGAATCAAGTCTGTTTGAGGTTCTTTGACAACAAATGATTTTGCGCAGAATCATTCCTTTCAGAAAAGCTGATCTGTGATCTACTGCTGAAGATCTTTTGAGTGTAATGGAGCGGTTTTGGAGGTTCTCACAGATAGTGGTGGCCCCGGGGCCGCTGGTGTATTTGGTTCCGTGGAGGCTGCGCAGAGCTGTTGCAGCTCCCTCTGCCACACGCAGCTGAAACACACAGAAAGGAGTCAAATAGGCTGCAGGTTGTGTTTTAAATGGTCTTCACTTAACCCATGATTTATTAAATTATCCATCTTTTACGATTAATTTTTCAATTCACTTTAATGTTGGAAATGTTATAGTTATCAGCAACTAGTTTTCATTTGGTTTCCAAGGGTCAAGGGTAAAGAAAAGAATGTATGGGCCTTTCTTTAAAGCCTGTACTCTTCTGAGAAGGCCATACACTAAATGTTGAAACATTGTTGTGAGGAATAATTGCACCCAGCCACAATATAATTAGTGAGGTCATGTAACGTTGTTGGATGATTAGTTTTGGATCATTAACACCACTTCACCAGGGGCAGCTGGTGGCCTGGTGGTTAAGGCCTTGCCCCTGCAATCAAAAGGTTGTGAGTTTGAATCCCAGGACTGCTAATGGCACCACTGAGGTACCCTTGAGCAAGGCACCGTCCCCACACACCCCCACACACTCCCCCAGGCCCTTCATCGCTGGCTGCCCACTGCTTCACTTGGTGAATGGGTTAAGTGCAGAGGTGTTGTTTACGCTGTATGCTCATGTGTGACACTTCACACTTTCATCTCATCCAAAGCAGCTCCATTACTCCAGAGAACGCAGCTTCTCTGCTCCCCAGTGCTCCTCTGCTCCCCAGTGCTGGCAGTCTTTTTACCTTCTAGCTGACGCTTGGCATTTGGCATAATGACCTTCAGCTCATGTGAGGCTGCTCCAGAGGGTCTCACTATCTTTGCCCGCTGGGTACAACACTGTTTCAGCAAGCGCCACAGCATCTGGATTCACTAATTAGTAGAAACTTTGAAAATACAGTGTACTGAGGGAAGTGTGTGAGAGTGAGCCGAAGCTCATGGACTGCTATTTTAATCCAAATCCGAGTACAGCCTCCATCCGACACACAACACTGAGTTTTACATCTGAATCTAAACCATTAAAATTCTGTCCAAAGCCAACCTGAACTACTGTATAACAAAATGATGTCTGAAACTAACAATAATGATACAATAATCAATTTTAAATTAAATTAATCTTCACCAAAAGTACTGTACAACCAAAATGTTTTAGTCTGGATTCACTTGATGTGTGTCACTGTTTTAGGCAATGCTGCATCAGAGATGAGTTTTTTGATAGCAAGATGTTCCCCTACAACCTGTATAATCACAGACAACATGTAAGACATTAGACAGAAATTAGTTTTGGCCTAACAAACCAAGTATAAACTGGTTGATCTAAACTGTACTCTCTCGAGTTTCTATTTTCCTTATGAAGTGAAAGTGACAATCTGGTCATACGTGAACACACCAACGCACACAGTGTGAACAGCACGAAATTCAACCTCTGCATTTAACCCATTCACCAAGTGAAGCAGGAACACAGGGAGCAGTGTGTGGGACGGTACCTCAGAGGAGCCTAGCGGTCTTGGGAATCGAACCTGGACTTTCTGGTCGCAGGGCGAATGCCCTAACCACTAGGCTACCAGCTGCCCCAAGCAGCATGGAACTAAAAGACATTCAGCACAAGAGAGAGAAAGTGAAGAATAAAGTGAATAAAGTGAGGAGAAAAGAAAAAAGAGGAGAAGGGATAAATCTCTTAACACTGAGAGCTGGGCTGTGAGAACGAGATCATGAATTCTGAACCCAGCGTGAGCCAGACACATATGTGTAAAACGACAGCCAATATCATTTTCATGTCTGGATTCAGTCGGGTCCAGATAAATATTTTAAGCTCTGGCAGATAATTTAGGCTACTGTGTGGGAAAAAGCAGCAGGACTGCAAGATCCAGATCCATCTCTTCCTCACAGACCTACACGTGAGCCTGATGTAGATTTCAGAGCGTTTGGTAACACAGAACATCCGCAAACATTTATATTTCTTATGCTGGGTTGTATCCATCAGCTTCTAACATATTTTATGACTGAATGGTGGTTTCAACCCTTTAAATGGCCAAGAGCCGCCAACAGGTCCAGACTTCCATTCATCTCAACTATATTAATCTTCAGAACAGATCCGTACTGGAAGCGCAACAAATGGTAAATTGTCGTCATGTGACAAAACTTCTTCTATGGAAGTTCTACCGGTTTGTGTTGGTGTTCCAGGTGTCAGACTGAGCTTTGTTTGCTTTCAGGATAGTCTCCGCCCACAAGTTGGTGGGGAAAACCCGCAGAGGGAGGGGTTGGTTCTAGACTGTTTTACACCGGTTATATTTACTGAAATCAGAGTTTACTGATACACTCTGAGTTCTGAGAGTAAA
>JBBPDC010029889.1:0-12341 GCA_037974485.1 Hemigrammopetersius urotaenia | reverse complement strand
ATACACACACACACACACACACACACACACAACATATATAGTAACACAACAATGAACAATTACAATTAAAAAAGGACATTGGCTGGAAGGTTTCTGGGCTATTGGGCCTTTAATATATGCTCAGACTGTTGGTCCAGCTGCTGTTTACATTTACAGCATTTGTTCACAAAAAACTTCTCTATGCTTAGTGAAGGTGAGACCAAATTTGAATGTGGTCTCGTCAACAGTGAGGGTATGTGTGTATACATCAGCCTTATTTATGTGTATGTGCTGGTGTGTATCAATTTTGAGGGTACATATATGTGTCTGTGTGTGTGCGTGTGTGTGTGTGTGTGTGTGTGTGTGAATGTGAATGTGTGTGTGAATGTGAATGTGTGTACCTGCTTTCACTTACCCAGCAGGAGCAGTTTCACCTCCCTGGCCGCCTTCTCGCCATCTTCTCGGAGGTTCTTGTCGATCATCTTCGACCTCTCCGCGGCAGCCTTGTCCTCGGCACTCACCGTGCAGCCCATGCTGACCGAGGAGCCTCTTTATTCTCAACAAAATACAACAAAAACACCCACAAATACCAGCACAAGCGGCAGAGAGCTCTGCTGTGAGGAGGGTCTGTTAGGGCTTCTGTCCGAGCGGAGGAGATGAAAACAGCCCCTTTTTTCACTGAATCTCAGGAAAGTTTCACTCGGGAGAACGCCAGCAAGGCCTGCGGGGTTCCATCGGCCGCCTGGGTTTTAAAAAAGCCCCCCAGCAGAGACCCCTTCCCCGCAGAGAGCGAGCTGAAAGTTGGCGCACGATTGATTGATCGATTGATGATCAGGAGCCCCTGACAGCTGCGGCCAGATGTTGGAGGGTGTGTTTAACGTCTCTGTCTCCTCTCACACACGCACGCACGCGCACCGAGGCTCAGACGCACTCGGGAATCGACTGGAGGCGCAGAAAAGCGCACGAAGCGCAAAGATCGTTGGAACCGCTGGAGCGGACTGGAGCCTCCCGGCCACCCCGCACTGCTCGCCCGCTGTCTCGGTCTCTCTTTTCTCGTCTCGTTAAACGCACGGCATCGTGCTCCATACGTGCTCCGACCCCCAGAGTCCCCCGAGCCGCAGCTCCACACCGCCACGCCCGCAGCGCTGCACAACTTCTGCGGAATAAACACTCCGGAGCGCCTGGACCCTCCTACCGCCCACCCACAGCCCTGCTGGAGGACCCGGGGAACTGCAGACAAAGACCTTCACTAATGTTTAAGTTACTGTCTGAGTCTCAGAGCTCCAAATGATGCAGCTTATAAACACAGAAATACACTATATGGACACAAATATTGAAGTC
Source organism: Hemigrammopetersius urotaenia (assembly GCA_037974485.1). Classification (NCBI taxonomy): domain Eukaryota; kingdom Metazoa; phylum Chordata; class Actinopteri; order Characiformes; family Alestidae; genus Hemigrammopetersius; species Hemigrammopetersius urotaenia. The sequence goes on along the minus strand of JBBPDC010029889.1, from coordinate 11,021 downwards.
TGTTTTTTAAGGTTTGGGGACTAGGTCCCTTACTTCCAGAGAAGTTCAATCTTAATGCTTCAGCAGACCTTGACATTATGGACAACCCCATGCTTCCAGCTTTGTTGACACAGTTTGGGTACGAGCCTTTTCCATAAAGTCATGACTGGATGAGTTCATTGTGGAATAACTTCACTGGCCACACAGAGCCCTCACCTCAACCCCATCCAACATCTTTGGGATGAACTGGAGAGTGCGAACCAGGCCTTCTTGTCCATGAGAGCAAGAACCCGCTCCCAACCCCTTGTACCCACTTCTAAAAAATGTATGAGCCCAAATTCCCATAGAAACTCCAAAATCTTGTGGAAATCTTTCTAAGAAGAGTGGAAGCTGTTATAGCTGTAAAGGAGGGCCAATTCAATATTAAATATTAATCCCTGTTCGTGTAATGGTCAGGCGTCCCAATACTTTTGTCCATATAGTGTATTAACATTAATAACATTATATGTTCATTACATATATACATTCTAAAAGCACACATAATGCAGCCAATGAATGCAAACCAAGCTCCTCCTGAGATAAACTGGGTGTTAAAGCCTTGAGAACAAATTAACAATTCTTATTAACTTATCAAACAACATTATCAGCACATATTAACATTATTAACAGTCTTTCTGTCTGTCTGTTAAATAAATACGTTTGGCATGCACTTGCTCAGGTGATTTTCCTGCTGGGATGTCCGGGCTGTGGCTTTATAGTATGTAAAAGTATAGTGTAGTATATATCTTTATGGAATCTATTTAATTGTGCGGGTCAGAATCAAAATATTTACAATATAAAGAAACACCCCTTCAGGTTTTCATCTCAGGAACCACAGAGATTTGGAAACAAAAAGTCTTTGGCGCCCTCGTGTGTTCAAACGCGTGTGTAAACAAAATATAGAATCTAATTATGTTAGTGTTTGTAGTAGAAAAAACAGTAAAATTATACAGATTCACTTGGAAGGTTTCATTTTCTATTATCTGTCACGGACACAAATGTGGAGGAATATTAATGGTTGTTGTGGTATAAATCAAATGACCAAACTAAAGCTACAGTACATGATATGGACAGAAAATAAGTACTGCGATTTTACTGCTACATATTATGATTGTGATCTTTAAAGATATAAAGGGCCCATACCATCACTTTACTGGAACTAGTACCAACAGTAAAGTTTGGTGGAGGAGGGATAATGGGATCTAGGCCTGCACTTCATGGTTTGCATTAATCCCCTTCAGTTTCTGGGGAGAATAATATTGATGCTATCATACAAAAACATTTAGGCAATAATATGCTTCCAGTTTTGAGACCTGTGCACAAAACGAGGTCCATAAAGACAGTTAATAAGTTTTGTGAGGAACTACATTTACACCAGCATTTGGCAGACAGTGTTTGGCAGACACTGGTCTATATCTGTGCTTTACAGTCCATAAGAAAACACTCCCTTCACGCTAGTAAACCTAGACTTAAAATTAAGAGCTGCCAGAAGACTAAGCTTCTACTAGAGATGAAGTTAGTCATTCACCAGGGTCCTGTTTTTTGTTGTTTTCTTTTTTCAGTGGCCCGCACAGAGCCTTGACCCAGTTTAACACTTTTGGGATGAAACAGAACATTGATTGCAAGCCAGACTGCAACAATTTTCATGCCAGTGGTTTTGGAAAGAACTGCCCAACAAGTTTACTATAAGTGTGACAATTATGTGTCCGCATCTCTAAATGAATGAATATCTCTACTAACTAAATAACGGTAACAGAACAGTTTAGTGTGTAGTGAAGGAAATGAACTTGAACAAACGTTATGCCATGAGATTAACATATCAGGAAAAATACATGAAATATATAACATGCCACATAACTTTTGCACAGGCCATATTTTATGTTTTACATTTTTCCATCCTTTTTGCATGTTAAACTGTGTAAGGGTGCTGTTAAACTGGCAGAAGTGTGTTCTCTGTAGAGGACATATACCTATCATGAAAAGAATGGCATTAATAAAATATTCACATAAGGTGGAATTTCAGTAGCATAACCAGTTAACTCTCTGAATGTGAAGTTGATTTAATCATGCACTGTTATCTTGTAATTTGACCTTAAAATGTACTTTTATTCCCTGGTTTTTAACTCAGAGTTTATTTTATTGACCAGCTATAGATTGTATTGCTCTATTCTCTCTGTCTATAGTCCCATTTTAGTTCTGCTCTGTTTGTTTATACTGGGGAAATATCTGTGTATGTATGTTTTATCCTATTTTTATTTCAATGTGTTCATGACTCCCAGACCATATTGTTCAGGCCTTTGGTCGACTACAGTTGCTTTGTAAACCTACTTGAGCTGGTAAGGACCAATAAACAGGCATTGGCCATGTGATAAACCTGTATATGTGAATCAAAAGGTGTTGAATGGGGTTGAGGTCAGGGTTCTCTGAGGCTCTATCAAGTTCTTCCACCCTGAACTCATCTAGCCATTTATGGAGCTTGCTTTGTGCACTGGGACACAGTCATGCTGGAATAGAAAAGGAAATTGAAAATGTAGTAGTTTTCCTCCTTAATCGGCCTCAGTTTGTGCACTTTTCCCCTTAATTTTCCTTAATGTCCTGGAAATTCAGGTCAAAATTAAGATAATTTAAGGGGCCAAATTGAGTGGTTTGGCTTCATAGTGTGTAGTTCTCATTACATACATCAAATTCCATAATCAGCTCAATCAGTACTTCATTAGATTAAATCAGAAGCTTCTGATGGAATTTCACAAATCCATGCCAAGGCAGGAGTCACCAAGGAGAAATCTGAAACCGTACCTGTGTTCCTCTCACCAGCTCACAAAAATAAATATTTTTTTTTACAAACAAGAAAAATCTATTATGTAATGCTTTCTTGTTTGTTTGCATTTATTCAAATGTTACCTTTTGTATTTGCTAGCAGAAAATCCCTCACTGCTCAGAAAAATGTCAGGTTAAACAGGTTGCCTAAGACTTTTGCGCAACACAAAAGCTATAATAGTGCTGTAGAGGCTTTTTTAGTTTCATGCCATGTGTTTCTCAGCACAGTGGGGTTTTCCACATTCATTTCTGTGCTGACCGGGGGAAGCTGACCCATTTATATGTGAAAGGTAGAGTAACATGCATGTTCAGTTTAGAGCTACACTATACTGACAAAAGTATTGGGACACACTTGTTTTTCAGGGCCGAGACATAATGGACAACACCATACTTCCAACTTTGGACACAGTTTGGTGAAGAACCTTTTCTATTCCAGCATGTTTGTGCCCCAGTGCACATGACAAGGTCGGATGAGTTTGGTGTGGAGAACTTGACTGGCCCACACAGAGCCCTGACCTCAACCCCATTCAACACCTTTGTGATGAAAGCCCCTGTTGGTGTAATGGTCAGATGTCCCAATACTTTTGTCCATATAGCTGTCCATAGAGCTAAAAAGAAGAAGCCTGCTACAGCATGTAGCATGACTGCTCTGTGTCGTCGTCCCTCCCCCGGCTTTAAAAGAAGATCTTGACAGTGAGGACCAGGACATGCATCCACCTAGTACAAAAATTTTGTTTTTGTAATCTGGCATAAAGTATTTAAAACACAATAACACACAATGTAACTTTAGCAGTAAAAAATGTGGCTCAAATCATAGAAAGAATATCCATAAAATAAAATCCCTGTAGTGATGTTCAAAGATTGCAGACATCTGAAAAAGTTCATGTTATATTCAATAGTTTGTTATACCTATGATGGCGCTGAGGGCAGAGAGACACAGCAGCACGTAACCAGATTTCTATGTGACAGTTTATTTACAATGCAAAGAGAACTCAAAGTCCAACACGCAGCACTTTCAACTCAGAGGAGCCCGTTCTTCGAGGAGTCTCAGTACTCCTTGGTAATTCTTAGTCCTTGTGATTTCTAAGCAGCCCGTCTCTACTCACAGACGGGTGCTTACTGTCCTCTGTCTTTGTCAGGTCCTCCTTTAGGGAACAGGTCTTTCTCACAGCCACACTTCAATCCTCCCTGCAAGCTTGTATCTGTCGGTGGGACACTGTCCTGAGAAAGTCTGTAGAGCCAAACAGATGAGGAAGGCTGTAGTGGCCGTCCACTTGGAGAAACTGCGTTCCTGCTGCGGCGAATTCTGTGACTGTTCCACAAAAGAGCAACTCCCTCTGAAAAAAAAGATAAAAAAATATATTTATTAATTATAAACATTACCTCATACTCAAGGTAAAGCACAGTTTGTGTTGGACTAAAGGACATTATCGACTGTAGAAGTTTATCCCCTGTATTAAGTTACACTGTAACTGTATTAAGAACATGAACAGGTGGATATGGTTTTAATAAATACTACAATATACATGTGGATATTTGTAGATAGTATTCTGCTTTACACTTTATTCGTTTAATAAAATAGTACAGTATAAAACAGTAATTTAGAGAAATGACGTTTGCCAGACATGCGCCACGAAGTCACCAGTGCATTACTCGAGTTGAAAGTGCTTAATTTTAATTTAACATGCAAAATGCAGAAAGCTTATCTCAGTTATTTCTAGACATGTAAACTGTAACAGATTTCTGTCAAGGACGTCCCCTGAGAAATGGTCTCATCCTTTAAATCTTGAATGACATTGATACAGTACTGCGAATGGTGTTTTGTTAAAAATCCCCACCATTGTTTAATCCTTTGGTTATGATTACTCGAGCCAGTAATGTAGCATCTGTCAGAAAAGCGGTCTTCATGGTTACCTCTTAAAAATATCTGCATGCAATGCACTTCTGTACTCTTTTGCTTAACAGGTCTCCTTTAAATATTCAATCAGAGTCACTGTCACTTTGGTTTGGTCTTCTTCTCTTGCTGTCACTGCTGTCTCTCGCAGATCCACTTTCTCTTTTCCTCTTCCGAGAGCTTCTCCGTCGCTCCAGGTTTCCAGAGTGCTGGTCTGCAGAAGCCCTTCTCCGTCTTTGAGGTCTGGGCTGGTTGGAAGGTCCCGGGTTGTTCTCCTCTGCTGTATCAGTGGATGGTGTGTTGTAAATAGGGAACCATCCTAGGTTACAGCTTTCACCTGAGGAGTTGAAGGTGATCCCCCAGCCGTCTGCATTCCACCTCAGCATGCCAGCATAGTTGCCCACCATAGAACACCTATAATGATAATAATACATTAATACATGATAATAATACAATTATATTTATGTAGCCTTTCACAAAACCAAAGCCGCTGTACATAGCAGAGAGAGGGCGAAAATTAATTTTACATAGGCATGGTGGAAGAGAAATATATACAGTTACGTTCCCGCATATAGTGAAAAACTGCTTTGCTGTGTTTTGGTTTTTAAAAATGCCTAAAATGCCTGTTTTTATAGTGTAAACCCTAAATATTCCCCCAAATATGCTCCCAGAACACTTTAATTTTGTGTTAAACTCAGTTTAATACATTACCCTTGAAGGAAATGTAAAGGTAAATAAAAAATCAGAAAACTTTATTGCTTAAAAAACATTAGCGGTTAGAACTAGCACTGTTGAAAATTGGGGGGAGAAGTTTAAAACACTAAAATACGAGGACAAGACACAGAGCAGTCGTGCTACATGCTGCAGCAGCTTCATTTTTTCATGGTGGTTGACGACTGCCACCGCTGGACTGGTCAAAGTTGAAATCTGCTGAACTTTGACCGCTGCGCGAACAATTGAATCAAAGCATCGAAGCGGGCTAGTGTTCGGTCTACCCCGTCTAAACACACACACACACACACACACATACACACAAAGCGAGTATGGAGGAAAAGCTAATCTTAAAAGTCTCTGAGTGTCCAGAAATCTAGAAAGCTCATAGCATAGTCTTTCTTGGTGCTAACAGAGCTAGCGCTAGTGACGATACAGGAGAGTTTAGAAAAACACGTTCTCGCTGTTTTTTGAGAGGAAGCGCTAACCTCGTTCGGTCTGAAAGCGGCTTAAAACTGAGGGTTTACTGTGTGTACCTGGAACAGCTCTTGTACTCTCTGATGTCCCTGAGCAGTTGGCTCCTTCGGATTTCTCCCAGCAGTTTTTGCAGAGCGTCTTCATCCTCCGAATCCGACGGCGCAGCAGGACGTTGGAGAAACCTGGACATGCTCTCATGTGCCTCGTTTAGCAAAAACTCTAGTTGCTCAGAGTCAGAAATGGGTGGAATATGGAGCGCGAAGTCTCCACCAGGCGCTACAATGCGCAGACTGTGGAAACTGGTCTCTTCAGGACCTTCCACAGTGTCCCATACTTCCTCCCACTGGACCTCAGCGTCTTCATCTTCATCATCGCCGTCATATTCACGGCCTTCAGCAGCAGCCTTGTAGCCCTCCCTCAGTGGCTCCTCCTCCTCATCACTGGACGAGTCGCTCAGGAGGGCTGAGCTGAGTGCTGACCTGGAACAATGTGCTTCAGTGGAGGTGCTGGCTCTCTCCTCCTCCAGAAGTTCCAGAGCTGCAGGATCAAGACTTCCAGTTCTTATCTTCATGGCCAAGTCCGGAAGGCACAGAAGAAACAAATAGAATCGCGACGAAAAAAAGGTTGAACTCAATACCACAGGGTGAGACGAGTGTGTGTCTTCCCTAAAGGCTTCCTGTAGGAATGATGCTCTCTAAGCGCACCTCTGCATTTTATAATCTCATCTCAAGTGACGTCACAAAGCTCGCAATGTTCCGAGAGTTCTAGAACTTCTGCTGAGAGTTCTACAGAGACTCAGATTACATTGATTCTCTATTAGGCCAAATTTACAGTGAAACAATGTAACCACATTTTTCTACAACGGGACCGTATACTGTGCCAGTGGGCACAAACTTGTGGAATCCACGTGGAAAAGACGCATTTTCACCACGTTGAAAAGATGGGCGTAAAAGGCAAGTTGAATTCCACATGGCTGTTGACAAGTGTTTCCACCACGTGGAAAAGAGGTGTAATGTAAGCGTAAAAGGCTATTTGAATTCACGTGGAAAATACTTGTTCAATGTAAATTCCGCAGTTCAAAATGTGTACAACATCCTGTGTAAAGCAGACACAAAAAAGTTAATCTGTAATAACACGTTTAATAATATTTGAAAACAAACAATACAAAATACACATAAAAACTTCTTGTAGTGCAAAATACTGCTATAACTGTCGATACTGTTGATCATAGCACCTTAATCAAATGTCTTTCAGCTATTGGATTTTCTCAACAAGCAGTTGGATGGGTTGTAAATTATTTTACAAGCAGAACCTAGGCTGTTCAGATAGAGTATTGCAAGTGAAAACAAGTGTCCCTCAAGGTTCTGTACTGGGTCCATTATTATTTACTATTTATATAAATAATTTTGGACATAATATTCCCAATTCAAATTTCTATTTGTATGCAGATGACATTATCATATACTGTACAGCATCCCCACCTGCAACTCGTCTTAAATCTAGAGAAAACAAAATGTATGTTTGTTTACTGCTTCAAAAATTGTGAGATCTGAACTGAATGAGAAAATCTTAACTAGAGATGGACGTCAAATAGTTAGTGTCTACTTTTAAATACCTAGGTTTTTAATAGATGATCAGTTGGTTTTTAAGGAGCATATTCAATATGTTGTAAAAAAAAACCCTGAGACTTCTTTTAGGATTTTACTATAGAAATAAATCTTGTTTTTCTTTATGTGTGAAACAGAAATTGGTGGAAACAACCTTTTTGCCTCTTATGGACTATGGAGATGTATTGTATATAAATGCGTCGCACCATTATCTTCGCATGCTGGATAGTATATACCACGGGGCACTGAGATTTATAACAAATTGTGGTCCCCTTACGCATCATTGCATACTTTATTCTAAACTTAATTGGACATCTTTACATATGAGACGGCTTAGTCATTGGTATGTATTTATTTATAAAACTATTCTGGGTACTACTCCTTCTTATTTATCCTGCCTTTTAACAAGGAAACATGGAAGTTACAATCTTAGATCTATGGATGTTCTGCAATTTGTTGTCCCTAAAGTACGAACTGATTTGGGCAAGAAAGCTTTTAGGTTTTCGGCACCTCACACTTGGGATGATTTACAATCGAAGCTTCAACTTCAAGCCCTTGTTACACTGAAGGAGTTTAAAGCCATTGTGATGTCATTGCAATTTACTTTGTCTGCATGCAAGTGTTTTATGTGAGAACATTTTTATGTATTCATTTAATGTGGTGTTTGTTGTGGTCTTGCTGCTGCCCTCTTGGTCAGGTCTCCCTTGCACAAGAGATATTTGATCTCAATGGGACAAACCTGGTTAAATAAAGGTTAATAATAATAATAAAAAACTGTCAATACTAAAGGACTAATGAAACAAACGAAACAGCTAAGACAAGAAAGACAACTGCTAAATAAGCTAAATTACAATACATTCCAATAACGTTATTTACACTGTGCACAGCCTTTCTTTCCTCTTAGGTGCATTTCCCTACTGGTTGGCAATGAAGCTGAGGACCAAGGCTTGTGTAACATCATGGGCCTTTACTACACTGTCAATCAAAGGATAAAAATGTTTAGTATAATTCAGATACATACAGTTTATCAGTACAATCATTGATATCATTGAAATAAAAAAAGACACGACCACATAATGCACTGTTCAATTACTCAGCAGTTATTCATTTGCACAGTGCTGTCTTTTCAAATGATGCTCTATCCCCCTGTGATCCCTTCATGTTTAGTTCACACATAAATCAATTGTTCAAGAAAGTAGAAGAAAATTAATCATTTTTATCAGCAATCCGACAAACTTATCTATCGTCAATTTGTCTTATCTATTTGTTTTTTGGCGGCCTGCCTTAATTTTAGTTTTAGTCTAGTCTTTGTGTTAAGCTGTCGTTTTAGTTTTTATCAGTCTTAGTCACGTCCAAACTCTTTTTAGTCTAGTCAAGTATCAGTCAACTAAAAGTCCACGACTATTGTAGTCTAGTTTTAGTCAATAAGAACTGAAGACGTTTGTCAATGAAAGTTGTATTGTAGTCTCCTTTTTTAGTAATGCAGTTCTGTTTAACCCAGTCAATATTGAATAAGTACCTAGTAGAATAGACCAAAATCAAGTTTCTTTTAGTCAAACCTATTTCACAGTTCAAACAAGGTTATCTTAGTATTATATTATTCTTACCTTATAGACTCAAGAATACTCCACACACAGATTAGACCTGCTGTCATCTTACTTTTGCTCTCCATAAATTCTAAGGTTGCTTCTATTATGTTTTCTATTGTATTTCTGCAAAGCTCACTGAATAACCCCTGTGTGATAATGTGCTACAGAAATAAACATGCCTTGTCTTTCGATGGCTGCCTGGTTCTCTGCTCATCATTCAGCCCATGATTACTGTAGAGCCTCTTTTTTCCCCTAAACAACAAAAAACCCAAACAACCAGAAACATTCAAAACACCTGACCCCTCAAAACACTAAACCTCACGGGATCTGCTGTGTGGAGGGAGCTGCTGGAGCTTCTTCTCTCTTAGTTGTGAAGGAGCTTAAAACAGCACCGTTTATCACTGAATCTCAAAGTTTTTCTCAGATTGTACGGTGATGAAGTGTGTCAGTAGTCCTCCGTGGAGCTGAGCACTCCCGTGTACAGCAGAATGGACAGGAAACATTCAATTTCTTGAGATGAGACTTTTATGGGCTCTCCACACTTCCACACATTTTTGGTAGTGGCTTCCACTGTGGGATAGAAATATGGGTCATCATCACTGCTGCAGGAGGATTCAGCATCTGACACAGCAGGACACAAGGGCCTGTACAGGGTGAACCCTTTGTCCATAAAATGTTCTGGTGTCCATTTATATACTACAGAAAAGAAAGCAATCCACATTCAGATGCTTTTCATGAAATATATATGAAAATATCAAAGCAAACTATTAAAATTATGTCAGAGAGTAAATTATAAAGTAACTGCAATGCAACAGACCTACATATGGACAGAAAACAGATATATCTACATAGATAAAAATATAATTCCTTGAAAAAAGTTAGATTGTTTCAAATCTATATTTTATGACGAAAATCCACGACAGAATGAAGAGACTCTTCACTTTGTTGAACTTGTGTGTCGGCGCTAAAGAAGTTAACCGGTGCATCTCACCACAGTCCCATCTGGTGGATTTCCTCTGAATATTCAGTCCAGGATTATAACGCAAACCACTTACCTGTTTAAAGGGGCGACACCATTTAAATGGTCTACCAAAATGGTGGAGCAGACCGAAAGTGAGTAAATATTCATATAATGGGGAATTAAACACACTAAAGAAGGCCAAAATCTCCCTCAGTCCTCTGTATGCTTGAATTGGAAGAAATCAAGTCCTTCGACCTGGACTGCCAAAGGAAACACTCTTAAAAAGCGCCCAGACTGAGGCACAGCTGGCGAGTTCCCAGAGTTTAGCACTCTACACCACTGTACATGTCCTTAAAGTACATGAGCTGCCCCCATGGTCGACAATGAAATAATAATATAATAAAAACGTATTGGTATGATACAATGATATAATCAGATCTTATTGGTGTAATACTGCAGGATGGGTTTGGTCATTCTTTCTTATGCCTATACATTTCAGCTCAAGTCCAGCTAAGAGAGGATCCTCCACCGGAGCACAAGCCTGCTTTATTCTTCAGTAAGCAGCAAGCTGCACTTCTCCGACTCCATCTGATTTTTCAGACTTAGGTTCACCCCATTTCTCCACAACACTCTTTAGTCACTTTGATGATTTATTTACCTTTACAATGTCTTTAAAGTAATGCATTTAACATGAAATTAAAATGTCATGGGAGCATATTTGGGGGCATATTTAGGATATACAATCTAAAAATAGGAATTTAAAACAAAAACACAACACAGCTTTTCTCTATACGTGGGTGCTCTTGGAACGTAATCCCTACGAAAACTGGAAGATTACTGTATTCATTTCACCTGTCAGTTAATGCTAATATAGTCTCGCGTAGCCAGACCTTCAGACTGACGGCTGAAGGTCTGGAATTCATAGCAGCTTTCTTTGGCCAAGGCCC
>JBBPDC010029878.1:0-12341 GCA_037974485.1 Hemigrammopetersius urotaenia | reverse complement strand
TCACTTTTTGAATGGAATTAGTGAAATAAATCAACTTTTTGAAGATATTCTAATTATATGACCAGCACCTGTATGTTGATGTACTCTTTTTTACAGAGTGTTTCTCTCTCTTTCTCCCTGCAGGGTGGAGTTTCAGAACAAATTCTACAGCGGTACAGGGGTTAAATTTGCCCCCTTCGACTTCTCCCTGCTCCCCTCCGTCTTTGAGCAGGACGGATTACTGTGACCAGGGAAGGAGAAGGTCCTGAGTTAATCCTCCCTGGCTTACTGTGACTGACACACCTCCTGCATCCGGGCGCAACTCAACAGCAGCAGAGGCAGCGACTGGACGTCTCATCGCATTTCCTCCACACCATTCTGACCCCTCCCCCCTTTTTTTTAACAGCAGCATCAACAACCCCCTCACAGGCTGCCTTAGACAAACTCATCCATATCAGCCTCTGATGCCGTTTACCACCTGCTGTCTCGCGAGAAGTTTGTCCATAAGGCTCTGTCTTTATATTTGTATTTAGAAATATGACCTCATTATTTATTCACAGACATCTCCATCATATCAGACTTCAAAAGTGCCATAAGTATTTTTCGAGATACAGTTTTGTATGCGAGAATATTCCGCTAGCCGTCTCTCCTTTGTGGGCCCGAAGCACGCACATGCCTCACACTACGGAAAAGAAACTTGAGGTCAACTTTTGCAAGTAAAAAAAAATGTCATACAGCATCATTTTCATACTAGATAGACTTTTCATTGAGTACAGAATTAAAGCTGAATTTGCAAAAAGATTCTTATGCCTGGTTATCTTTTGCACTTCTTGGCTTCTTGTTGTTTTATTTGCCCTATATCATCATATATTACCTGCTTTTCTTTAATATTACCCATTTTCTTCCCAGGGTTGATATATAAACACATTAAATCCCAGTCCATTCAGTCCAGATACAGAAATTTTGAATTCGATGTTTGTGATTTCACAAGAACATTTACACACATCAGTGTTTAACAGCCTGCTTTATTTGAAAGGGGTGGTCTAAAAATGTAATGCCTGGTTTAGGTATTTCTGGTTTAGGTGAAACAATATCACACAAATGTCTGAAGGAGACCTCTGAGGTGGGGATGGAGAGGGGAGATAAAATGAGAAAATGCAAGAAAATGTAGGATATGGGCCCTTTAAAGGTGTAATTTTCCTATGTCGGAATGTTGAATTTTGATTATGGTTGTTATTTGATTTGTGAGTGTGTAAGTTATGAAATGGCAGTACATAACACTAAGGATGTTTACTTAAGTTTGACTTGAACTAAAAAAAAACATAGAAAAGAGTTTCACAATGAGTATGTAACTTTGTCGCTCTTTGCTTGAAATAATTTACCTGTAAATACACAACAAAAGAATATCAATGGGTATAATGGCATATAAACTACTGTTAAATGGTTTGGAATCAACTATCATTAACAGATATTAATTGTACACTTTTTTTGTACACAATAATACAGTCTCAAAGGTACTTTAGATTTTTTTGGAGTTTTTATGTTATAAGGAATATGTAAAGAGAGATAAAAGATAAATTATACAATCAATACAATGATTATACAATAACAGGTTTAAACGTAATGTTTGATATCCACTTTTGAAGTTGGAGTGTTACAATGTTACTTTGGACGCAGTTTGGGGAAGAACCTTTTCTATTCCAGCATGACTGTCCCAGTGCACAAAACAAGGTCCATAATGGTTGGGTTTGGTGTGGAAGAACTTGACTGGCCCACCCAGAGTCCTGACCTCAAACCAATCCATTCTCAATGCAAAAACAGTTGATCATTCTGTCATTATGGTAAGTGCTATATCATGTAAACATGCTATAATTCTTTATAAAACACTTAAAATCTTCATAAAACTTAACATGAACTACGTATATTTCGTAATGTGCAGCCTGTACCATTATTAGGAACGGGTCCGTTTCGAGGGGGAAAAAAAAATATTGTCACAGGAAAAACTCGGATGCTTCTTCAAACGTTCAAACGTTTAAGTATAATGATTCAGTTTTGCACCAGAATAATGAAATGTATGCATACAGTTGAATTTTATTTATTATTTTACATCTCTGCGTGGTATTGCCCAAAGGCCCGTTTTCCGCGCTTGCGCAGTGTTGGCTGTCTGTGGCCCTCAGCAAAGAAAAGAGCTCGAAATGGCGTCCGCTGCAGGTAACGGTACAAAATTACAGATTGTATTGGAGTAATTTAGCCTTTTGCATTGTTGTTAAGACTATACATTAACGTCTAATACAGAACATTTCTATCTAGTTTGTTTCGTTAGAATGGTTATTGATGTTTTCATGTGGCTGGTTATATGGTGTAAACACAAGGCTAATGCTGGAATTCAGTAAGAAGCTAACGCTAACTTTAGCCTCGGATCGAGCTACGTTATATAAATCCACTTTAACGTGTCAGAGTTCATACAGAATTATTTCCATTCATGTTTAAATGTTTACCTGTCTTTAGATTGGACTGTTATTTATTTAGCCCGTTTCTAAGCTCAGTCAAGCGTGTTAGCATGAGCGGCTAGCAGGTGGGCGACACATTTTCGCCATTTTGTGATTTTTGTTGCCAATTTTTAACCATTTTTGCCATTTAAAAATGTCTTCCGTTCGGTTTAAAATGAGTTGTTGATACAAGAACAAATATAACCCCAATATTTGAAGTTAAATCTTCTTGTTTACCTGTTTCGACCCATTCACGTCGTTTGAATGGAACCGGTACTGGCATCAGTTCATCCATGCTGATCAGCTTTTGTATAATTGTTTTCTTCTTTCACTGATCATTCAGTCTCGAAAGGTCGGGATGTTTCATAGATTGTAATCAAGTCGGTCATATGTAAGTTAATCGTTAGGCGGGCGGGGGGGCGTTTGTTCTCTTAAACCTCGTGTACTGATTAAAAAATTGCCAGCATCTTTTATGCTTGGGGGGTCATTTAAACTTGATTAAATGATATTACTGGCAATTTTTTATTACCTCAATAAGGTTTCAAAAACATAAATGGCAAATTACGTTCTGGTGAAAAATTAATTTTCTCTCCCTTGAGTCATGTGAACAATCAATGGTTTTCACATTCTACATCTCTGACACCTTAAGTATCAGATAAAACGAATATGTGTAAAATGTTCATATTGAAGTTTGTCTCCGTTAAATTAGTCATTTAACATGAAGCAGAAAAAGTCAGTTATTTGTTTAGAGGAGTTAAATGTTGAATGGGATTCATGTGACCCAAACCTAAAAAGGGGTTAAAGAGCTGAATTTAAGACTTAATGCAAGGCATTAGGTTAGGGTGAAAGATTAACCATACTGAACCTTAAAAAGGCATCGCGTTAGTGTGATCGGATGTGTTCCGGAGAATAAGCATTATGTTAACTGATATTTGATGTAACTTTGATGTAACTGTATTGTTTATAGCTTTCCTGCTTATTTGGCTTGGGGGAATTCTAACAGGAGGAAAAAACAGCAGGATGCCTGTGTGAACACTAATGCAATTATGAATTTCTCAGGAGTATAATGACCCTCTTGTGTGTTCCGTTATTGTTGGGGGATTTATTCTTAAGAACAGTAACCAAGAGCCAGTCAGAAACACGTGGGGATTTGTCTTTTTTTTTTTTCACCCTGTTGGTTATGAAGGGTGTTGTGTCTTATACCCCCCAGTGTATCGCCCTTTAGTTAGAGTTGATTTTGAGGAAGAATAGGAAACAATTTATAAAAAAAATATTCAGGAGCATTTTCCCTTTTTCTTGCACACACACACACACATATATCTATACGTGTGTGTATATATATAGATATAGATATATATACATACACACACACACACACAATAACATCAACAAGACAACGTACCCCAGCACAAGATGCTAACTATTGGCTTTTGTTGATAGATTATAACAGCTATGGGCAGGCCAGTGGCCAGCAGGGGTAAGTAGTTCAGAAAATTCATATTTTTATTTAGTTAACAGGTACACCATGTGTTTATGTGGCTGATTGGTGTGTTTGATCTTTCCAGGTATAGCTCTTATGCAGCCCAGCCCTCTCAGGCCTACGGACAAGGTGCCCAGGTAGGACAGACTTGGCCTCATTCAGTAAATGAATCAGAGGTATTAAAGTGTGTGTAATGCTTAATGAGCCTCAGCTTGAGTCTCGGACATGCGAATAAGCTTATAATGAGGGACTGCTCTTTTCATTTCCTGTAGCAGTCGTATGGTCAGCAGCAGGGCTACAGCTCATACACCCAGCCTGCCGATTCAGCCTACTCTCAAACCGGCAGTTCATCTGGAGGCTACAGCCAGCAGACATATGGATCTTCTTATGGACAGCAGCCTCCAGCCAGCGGTGAGTCAGTGCTGTTTGATATTTTTTTTGTTTCTTGTACATAGATTAAACTTTAAAAAAAAGGGACTAGGACACTGGTCCATAACAATGGGTTATGGTATTTCTTATGAAAAGCATTACCAATACAACCAATGTGTCTGTGTTACTTCAAAACAGTCAAATAAGGGCAAACTTTTGTATAAGACAGTGTTTTAGCAGCACTTATGACCGTACATCAGTTGGTTTCTGAGGGTTGAGTGTTAATTATTTTTAATCTTTTTTTTCTTCTATCTACAGGTGGCTACAATGCTGCCCCGACTGGCTCACAGGCCTACAGCCAGCCAGTACAGGGTTATGGAACCAGTGCTTATGAGGCCTCCTCTGCTGCTGCTGCTTCTTCTTCCTCCAGCAGCAACCAGACCTCATACGGTAGCCAGGCTGGCTACGGAGCCCAGCCTGCTTATCCCGGATACGGACAACAGCCCGCCTCCTCTGCACCTCCTAGGTAGTTACTTTTCCGTCTTAGATGTTTTTAAATATTTTTTAAAAATTGTATGCATCTAGTGTTTTCCAGATCTGCTTTCGGTGACTGAGTGAGGGGCCTTACTTTTAAATTAATTTAGCTGTTGTCCAGCAGCAGTAAGACTATCAAGACTACATAAATGACAGACAATACTACCTGTATAATATATCACTTTCCAAATATGCAGCAAATTCACTTGAGCTCCTGTACACCTGGTTGGACAAACTAAAGCGGGGTTTTTATCTGATTAAAGATGGAAAGGGGAGAAAATCATTGATGCCTAGCGCTCATAAATAATAACCTAACACATGTCCAGCATCCTGAGGTCAACACTATATACTAACTGTATGCCATTAGTGTTGTAGCACATTATGCATTAATTTTCTTCTCAGTTACAGCTCTGGCAGCCAGCCTTCCAGCTATGAGCAGAGCTCCTATTCCCAGCCTCCCCAGCAGGGGTCATACTCCCAGCAGCAGCAGAGTGGTTACCAGGGCCAGCAAGGCTACAGTCAGCAGAGCTCCTACAGCCAGCAGGGGGGCTATCAGCAGCAAGCCCCACCCCAGCAGCAACAGGCTCCCCCCTCTTCCTATGCTCCCCCCTCAGGCTCCTATGGTCAGCCTTCTAGTCAGTATGGGCAACAGGGCAGCAGTGGAGGCGGATATGGGCAGAATGACTACAAACCACCCAGTCAGTATGGTAAGTTACTGCTGCTGTTTTTTTTTATTACTTATGCCTTCTGCACTACTGATTTTGTTCTGTGCAATATCAGCCTCTGTATAGAGAACGACTGCAAACCACATTGTCTTTACTAGTAAATTGCTTAGCAGTAACTTATTAATCTAGTGTTCATCTACCTCTGTTGCTCAATATAGCAATTGTGTATAAAACGTATATAGTTCAGATTATTTCAGACTTTTATTTGACTGTATATTGTTCTTGTCTTTGTGTCTGTGTGTCTGTGCAGTTTTAACATAAAGAATTCCTTCGGTTTCAGTGGAGTTTTCTTACTGATTCTCTACAGAATCTAGTGTTAGCCTGGGTCACAATCAGGAAAAATATGTACAAAGGTTTATTTTTGTCTTACTGTAGTACAGGTACAATTCAAGATTCATAGAACATACAGAATATCTGTTAGTGAGGACTCCATTCACACCTGTAATGTATGTGTGATCTGATCATATACTACGAGGACCGCTCTAATTACTGATTGGGGCTAGTGGGACTCCAGGACCCATTGTGGTTCAATTGGTCAAAAGTTACAGCTCCACCGGGGATCAAACTCATGATGGGGCTTAAACTTTTGCAGTTGTGCCACTTGGGACCCTGGAAAATTGGCTTTTGAACATCTCTGAAATGTTTCAAGGTTATGGTAATTGTTTGGTTTCTTAGATGTTTTGGTTCTTTTTGTCTTACAGGAAACTACAGGCAGGACCACCAGAACGGCATGGGTGGTGGCTACTCAGGCCCAGAGTCCGGTGGCTATGGGGGTCCCGGAGAGGGCCGTGGCATGGGAGGGGGGGAGAACCGTGGGCGTGGCCGTGGGGGGTTTGACAGGGGCATGATGCGAGGAGGAGGTGGAATGCGTGGTGGCATGAACCGCGGAGGCATGGGGTAAGTGCAAGTGTGTGTGTTTACAGAATAGTTCTGTGCGCCACTCTTTCTTACAGGAGCTGCAAACGGCCATACGGGGGGAGAGAGCCAGGCTAAATTCCCACAAAGGGGTTTTAATTAACCAACAAATCCTATATAGTGAGAATGGCTTGAATAAAGTGTTAGTCTTGCTGATAAAACTGGGTTTGGTTCCTGTGTTGCAGAACAGAGCGAAAGGTGTCTCAGTATTCAAAGGTATAGGAAGGATACCAGATTGGCAAGTTAAATAGTGCTCTCAGGCCTCAGAAACATGGCCGAAGGTAAGAGGTCATTTTGGGGAAACCAAACATCTTTGACGAACTTTTCTGCTTTCAGAGTTTTCTTCTATGAAAACTATTGGGTTTCACAAAAGTTAGGTTTGACACTAAAGGCAGAAACCTTAATGGTATGGTTTATCCCAGGTTTACGTGGTTTTATTCTTACTTTAAATTTCTGGTTAACCCATGGTTCTAGCATATGAGTTGTTTTAAGGAGGGAACAATAGAAATAATTACTTTTTGCTCCTAAAGCACACAGGCTGATGCAATTTCGATGCTTTTTCATGTACTATGTTATTAAATTAAAATGGCCATGGGGGGCGATATGGCCTGTCCGTAATCAGTAACTGGATTGACCACGACAAGTGACGAACAATATTTTGCAAACAGTGAAGGCAACCTAGGTTGCTATGTTTTAATTTCCCTCCAAATTAAGGTTGCTCAAAGGGTTTCATAGGGCATGTTGGTAAAAAATATTTTTAAATTTGTCTGCAAAAGGTAACCAATGATTTCTTTTCCAGAGGATTTGCACATAAAACATTGAGATGAAAAGGTGGTATTTGAAAGTGAATGCAGTGTTTTTTCAGGGTATTCAACGCATTATGATTTTCATTTCAACATTTGATTCTGTAATCAGCACCCAAATTACAGGTGCAGAAAACTTCCTCTTGGGTAAGAAAGACTCATAAGTGTTATACAAATACGCTGCATCCATTTTCCCCTTCATATGAGTTGTGGGAATAACTATTAATATAGCTATAATATTCTATTAATATTATATATTAATATTATGAATATGATTACTGCATTTGTCTCTTGTGAAGTGAATATGAGCAATTTTTCTTTTAACATGCTTTGTCGCATTTATACGCTGCAGGTAACAAAGTGAGAGCCATGTTAACACAGCAATACATTTACAGTACCGCTACTCAGTTCATTCTGGCCCGGCAGCCTTTTCAAATGGGGACATAAAGAGTTGATGGCGTCATTTAAAGCGGAGAGATGGTTCAAGTGTCTATAACCCCTTGGGGGACTCGTAAAGAAAAGTGATGTTTATTTTTAAAGCAAACAAACTTGTAATGGTAATTTTGAGTGTGTTTTTTCTAATATTTTTACTTTGTGTAACTATTTCTTAAACATCTCTGTAACCACAAATGGTGTATTTTATGGTTTCCTTGCTTTGTTTTTTTCATTTGACTGAAAGTGCATGTATGAGCTTTCTGTAAGCAGATTGTTTCAGATGCAGCTGGAAAAAGACATTTGGTTTCTTTGCAAATTGATGGGGTCTTGCAGTGGTGCTGATTGTTTTCTGGGCATTCCTTCATATAAAGGCTTTATCTTGTCATCATGGAATTTATTATTAGTTGTGTAATAGCTGGTCTGCGTCTGAAACAATTAAACCCTCCCTCTTTTGTGTACATTTATATATATTAAAAGTATTGGGGTTTTCAACCCCTGTGGTAATAAAGAACACCATCTTTTAGTAACGTTCAATTCAGAACCTTTTCACTGTTCAGCCCCGAATGTATTTTATTAAGCCACAGGAAAAAACTTTGTCATTAGAATAATATCCCAAATGAGTGTTAGTCTGAAATTGTAACTAGTGGTGGGGTTCAGGACCTTGTTGGGGGTTTTTAGATCCAGAACTGTACAGTCTCCCCCATAACCCCCCTTTTGTGGTACTGAAGTTGTTTAAAGGGAAAATCGCCTTCATATCTCCGCTTATTCCCCCAGCATCGCTGGAGACAGAGGTGGCTTCATTAAGCCTGGTGGTAAGTTTTAATGAGAATTACAAGACCATACACTAGATTTCAAACTATTTTTAATCTTCGTGCTTCCATCTTTCATGGATATTTTATCATTTTGAGGGGAATTTTTCGTTTTTGTGCAGGATAAAAACAAAAAACTACAAAGTCTCACTCTGCCGGCTAGAATTTTAAGGGTCTTCATGAAGGGTTTATTCTTTGGTTGACTTGGTTAAAAGCATAATGGGTTTAAAAAAGGACTCCTTCAGTCAGCGATTTTCACTTTAGGATTTAATGATAACTGACCATGTGTCCAAAATGCCAGTGTTTATTGCCTTTTATTTCAATATGAAATTAAGGTATGGAGTCCAATTATGTGTTCTTGGTTTTCAGTGGTTTTGAACCTTTTACTATTTGTGGCACACTTGTTAAAAAAAAAAAAAGAAAGAAATGAAAGGTTAGTTCTAGTAATGCAGGGTGTTTTAATACAGAGACCTTTCCCCATAATATTCAGACCATTTTGTGGTGTACAACACAGTGCAATCTTTTTTCCCTCTGTCTGATTGTTCATAGAAGCAAGTGTGCCAGGGAAATGGTTACCTGGGAAATCTTTTACCTGGAGTTGGTAGCACATTCTTGTCAGGTGCTCAGGAAGTGAGGCATGCAGACTAACTTTTTTTTGTCTCCCTTTCTTCCCCTCTTAACCTGTGTCTTTGTCAGGTCCAGACTCAGAAATGGGTATGTACATTTTCACCCTTTTTTTTTTTTTTTTTAATTTTAGGTTAATGTGTATGTATGGAATTGTTAGATTGTTAATGTGGTGTTTGTCTGCTGTAGGAGTCCCCGAAGAGCAGGATGACTCTGAGAACAGCACCATTTACATCACTGGCCTCACTGAGAATGCTACGCTGGATGAGGTGGCTGACTTCTTTAAGCACAGTGGCATCATCAGGGTGAGGACCAGTGTTGTTGCTGTTTTTAAAATCTTCTCAGGAGGAGTTTTAACACAAAGTAATCCCATTTCCCCGTAATCCCATTGTCCACTTCCCCACAGTTCCCTTAGTCCCATCACCACCCCCCACCACCCCAGTTCCTTTGTCCACTGCCCCATCGCTCATAAGTTGTCTTATGTTCAAAGTGATTTTCATGTTTGTGGAGGTTTCTTTTGTTCTTGCCTGAATTAGTCATTTATCAATAGCATTGTCTTTGACAGCTTTATTTAAATATACCATCTTTACCTCCAGATAAACAAGCGCACTGGCCTTCCTGCTGTGAACATCTACACAGACAAGGAGACTGGCAAGCCGAAGGGTGATGCCACTCTGTCGTACGAGGATCCTCCGTCTGCCAAGGCAGCAGTGGAGTGGTTTGACGGTGTGTACTTTGTTAGTTACTTCTCCCTTGTGCATTTTCCTGTGGGTTTAGACTGAAATTACACTGAACACACACAAACCAACCAGCCATAAGTCACCTCCCTGATATTGTGTTGGCCCCCCATGTGCTGCGACAACTGCTCTGAGCTGTTATAATAAAGGCTCCACAAGACCTCTGAAAGTGTGCTGTGGTATCTGCCCCAAGACAGTAAAGTCAGGTGGACCTTCAGTGAACCTTCGCTACACCAGGCCAATTTCTCCTGTTGTGTTGATGACATGTCCATTGCAGGTGCTTTTGACAGTAAATGTGGATCAACATTTGCAGTCTGATCGGTCTGCGGTTATCCCCATACACAGCAAGCTGTGATGCACCCTATATTATGTGTTCAGGTTTTAATGTTCTGAGTTGTGGGTGTTCAAAAAGATTTCTTATTTGAAGAAATTCCTGTAGTTAAGTGTCTGTACTTGTACAGAAACACAGTTTTCAGGAATAGACTTCAGAAATGCAATTCTTAGCGTTAAACAGTAGCATTAAGCGTGTCATTACATGGTTGTCATTATATAGTTCTTGTTTTCCATGCTCAGTTTATAATCTTAGTGTTTATATGGTAAATGTAACTTTACTGTTTCACTGGGTCTCAACAGGTAAAGACTTCCAGGGGAAGAAGCTGAAGGTGTCGATGGCTCGTCGGAAGCCCATGATGGGGATGATGCGAGGGGGTATGCCCATGAGGGGAGATCGCGGCGGCATGATGGGACGAGGAGGTAATGAAATTGTCACGAATAAGTTGCCTGAAACATAAGTTGCCACATCATGAGAATGCATACAGGAAGTTCCAAGGCATGAAAAGACTCCCAAGATAAACTTTGGCTCGGATTTACCACTATTTCAAACTTGTCTTGCAACCCCTGTTTCCTTTCCAGTCAGAAGTCATTTTGTATATAAGGAGCAATTTCAGTCCATGCCACGCTGAATTACTTTGTTTCTACACTGCATTTTGCAGTCTAAATGTGTGGAATGTAATTAAATTTGGTGATTAGGAGGGTGGCTGGATACTTAAGATGAATGTAAGTATGTGCATTTATCGTCATCATTTTCTGCCCTCAGGGATGATGGGTCGTGGTGGAATGGGCCGCGGAGGTGAGCGTGGTGGATTTGTGCCACGTGGGGGGCCTAGGGGGATGGGCCGTGGCGGACCCACTGGAGGAAACATGCAGCAGCGGGCCGGTGACTGGCAGTGTCCTAATGCGTAAGGATTTATTTGAATTTTTGTCCTACAGTCGTAGCATATGCAGTTTCCTGATTCTGATCTTTACCTTCATCATAAATACACATGCATTAAAGTGATGATAAAAAGTTAAAATTTTAGATGAGATGCAATTCTCTCTTTAAAGGTTAATGCCAATATCTTGGGTTATAAGCTCATGTCAATGTGCATAAAGTGTCCTTATTTAATCATCGTGGTATGCTGAATCAAAATCAGGTTAAAATTCAGTCCCTCATACATACCACCATAAAATGTTTTGTAAACCTAAGTACACCTATTGACTGACTTCTGTTCCATTTTAGTGGCTGTGGGAATCAGAACTTTGCTTGGAGGATGGAGTGTAACCAGTGTAAAGCTCCCAAACCTGAGGGCTTTGGCCCACCCCCCTTTCCACCAGGTAACAGCATCTTTGGAAATGAGTCTTTCCTCTAAACTGTGTTTCTTTTCCCTACATTGGTTTAATCAACACAAAGGGTTTTCATTCTGTTTGTTCAGATATTTGTACTTGATCCCTATTTCTCAGGCATCTACCAGAATTTATACTGGATTGTACTGAGCACTATTGTTGTTTAGGTGGTGAGCGTGGCCGGGGCGGGCCTGGTGGTATGCGTGGTGGACGTGGGATGGACCGGGGAGGACCAGGAGGCCCTGGAGGACCAGGCGGTTTCCGTGGAGGAAGAGGAGGAGACCGTGGTGGCTTTAGAGGAGGGCGGGGCATGGACAGAGGTGGTTTCGGTGGGAGGGGCCGGGGTGGCCCACCAATGGATGACATGGGACGAAGAGGGAGGGGAATGGGCCCACCTGGCAAAATGGATATGAAGTGAGTACAGATACAGAATTTACAGTTATATGGCCTAGCACTACATTTGACTTAAGAATGGCTGGTTCAGAAATGTTTGAAGTCTCCAGGTTGACAGTGGAGCGTCACAGTCACATGTCAAAGCTTTGTTTTATATTCAGACATTGTTGGAATCAGGGATCTAAAACTTTTAAAAGACATGATTTTAAGACATGATAAGAGGCGCTTCTGGCTTTTCTGAAGTAACACAGTGAGTTACTCTAAATACTTAAACTCCGACTGGGACATACTTTGTGATTGTAAATATATGTATATATATACACTCAACAAAAATATAAACGCAACACTTTTGTTTCTGCTCCGATTTTTCATGAGATGGACTTAAAG
>JBBPDC010029844.1:0-12345 GCA_037974485.1 Hemigrammopetersius urotaenia | reverse complement strand
ATTTAGCCTCTTTCATCATTCACAGTCGTTTCCACATCCAGTGCCAATTACAGCTGCAGGTAGGGGACATATATGTGCTTTGATGTGTGGGGTGGTTTGTACTGTAAGCTGATTGGTACTGGTATGAAGTTTCTTGCTGAGAAAGAATGGCAGCAGATTACTTTCATACATCAGTTAATACTGGATAAGCAAAAATACCACTTACTTTGTGCCTAATGATCGTACTTTTAGCTTGGAAGAATATATGTAGGAGTAGTGACTGAAACAAAAGAATGCAATAAAACAAGTTGAAGAGGTCCATGAAAATACAGTACATTTGAAAGGTAAAAGCCATAATAATTAACTTATGTTTTGCTTTGATAAATAGTTTGATGCAAATATAATGTTATAAAGTTCATATATGAAAACAGATTCAAAAGGACAGTGTTTTAATTCCCATGTTTTAATTCTACTAATTATTATATATTTCATACTTATTTTGTATGCATATAAAAGTTCACTTTTATATAAAAGCTCACAGCCAAAGCTAGAGATAAGAAACGGTGAACAGGTCAGCGACTGGTCAGTTGGAAAAAGCCCACATCCAGCACAAACGGAAAAACCCCTTTGCCACTCTTCGTGTTGGAAATCTACACACACTGACGTAAAGATGCTGATCTGATCATCATTTCTCACATGAACATGATGAATATATTGTCACTGTCACACCAAAAGCTCATAACTTATATTTTATATAACAGCATTTAAAAATGCCAGCAGCCCTTTACATTGGGTGAATATTTCAAGATCAGTGGACCAATAAATATATTCCAAACACTGTGTTTGGACCAAACTTGATGTGTTATTTATCACAGTTAAGAAAGCTTTTCCCCCTCTTCTATGAAGTTACTATACCTATAAGGCAAAGGCAGTGATATAGTAGTGACAGATTTTATACCATTGTAATGATAATATTAGGGTGGCGGTAGCTCAGTGGGTAGGATACTTGCCTCCGGACCAAGAGGTCACGGGTTCGAATCCTACCTCCAGCACACCACCACTGGGTCCCTGAGCAAGACCCTTAACCCCAAGTTGTTCCAGGGAGACTGTCCCCTGTAGGTAGGGAATGGAAGTCGCTTATTGATAATCAGTGCTATATTGGTGTGTATAGTGAAGGCACATCTATTTTATTCTATTCCAGAATGCTTTTAAGCGAAAGCTCCATTCACCTGGTGCTGCTGAAAAACCATCTGAGGGCTTTTTTTCTTTTCTGCCAACCTCATGAATAGAGCTGTCATCAGACATTATAACCACAAGTGGGTCTTATCTTTCATGCAAATACTAAAGTAATACCCAATCATAACACAGGGTTATGCTTTTGTGGAGTTAGTGTGATATCCGTGATCAGTAAACATCTCGGTAACTCATTCAACAAAGGATTTAAAACAAATCAGGCATTCTGAAATCTGGACAGTCTGTAATGATCAGAGCTACCACACTACTAATCCATGAGCAATAAACATGAATATAAATGACTGTGCAGATATTTATTTCATCCCTCATATGATCAGGCATTCTATTATCTTTTTAATTGTCCATTAACTGTCTAATGTAATTAGTCTAGGTGTCTTAAATTAGATAGACCTTTTAAACTGTTCAGTGCCACAGCAAAAATGTACATCCATCCATGTGCTGGGATCAGAGCACAGACATACACAGGTATTGGTGACTTGAAGTACATTTACATTTACATTTATGGCATTTATCAGACGCTTATATCCAAAGCGACTTCCATTCCATAACTACAGGGGGCAGTCTCCCTGTAGCAACTTGGGGTTAAGGGTCTTGCTCAAGGACCCAGTGGTGGTGTTGAAGGTAGGATTTGAACCCATGACCTCTTGGTCCAGAGGCAAGTATCCTACCAACGGAGCTACCGTTTATTTACAGTTTATTTACACAGCAAAGAGGGAGGGTCGTGCATGAGGTGTTGGGTGCTCTTCTTAGGTCTTTGTGTGGGGGGAGCATGCAAGGAGGGTAGAAAGGTGGAAGACAGGTCTGCCAGTGGTGTGTTCAAAACAGTGGTCCTAAAGTGACACATGGATGTCGTCATCTCTCTGGCGGCAGGTGGGAGCTGTCCTTCAGCACCACAACCGGAACTCTGAGTCCCTGTGACACAGTGACCTACGTATGAATCATTCAATCAGAACAATCCACAACTTAAGACTAACTGAACTAGTGAAGAAATGATTGCAGATGACTCCAGATGATCAGGCGGTGATCAGTATACTGGTGGTGCTGAATGCTGAGTGGTTGGAACTCCTTTATCTAGGCACCTTGTATCTTAAGGCACTTTGCAGCCTGCCACTGAAAAAACCCCAAAAACATTTGTTTCCATTTCTTTAATTGACTCTACTCAAGATAAGTCAGTTTGACAGGCATAAAATAGCATATTTGCACCAAACGAAGTGATTCGAAGCAAAATATATTAGGGGTAGCTCAAATTGTTACATGATTAATTATTTGTTGAAGTCTTGTTATTATTAATGCTGGTGAGGTACCAACCAGTCAGCATGCCAGTCTGTTACATATGTAAATGTAATATACATGCATATTGTAACACATTTGAGATTAAGCTGAGTTCCTTAATTTTGACCATCATAAATGAAAAAGCTTGCTGTTCTAAATGGCATGGCCAATTTGATATAATTGCCCATTTGACACTGAGGTAAGCGCTGGCTGCCAGAAAATAAGAAACGTTTGATTTAAACAGGGCAGAAGAGGCCTGGGGTCAGTCATGCTGCTGCAGGACCATGGGACTACACTCACTTCCACTTTGGTACAAAGTGCTCTATGTGTGATGCATAATTCAACACGCAGACCCACCAAGAAGAGTGTTTTCCCTCTGGTGCTCGGGCATTATCACAGAGAGAGGGCTTGAAGTCCTACTGCCATCCCTGTACGCTTAATGAAAAGCATTAGAATTCAACTTAGGCATAACCACTGCATTCAGGAGCAGCCAATCAAATCTCGTCCCCTAAGAATCTAAATCTAAGAAATTTCAATCTAAGAAGAAAAAAGATCTGCAGTGGGCAGAATCCTCAGGTCAGGGGACTAGCAGTTCATAATAACTCTGCTGGGACCAAAAGATTGGCAGCAGTATGAGCAGCTTTATAAACAAAAGGCACTCTCCACGAAGGAATAACAAAATTCATGAGCTAATATTGGGGACAAAGTCAAAATTCTTGAAGAATGAAACGAGGACCTTGAAATGAAAAATGGAAAAAATAACTTGACATTAAAAGACCAAGAACTAGCCACAAGAACCCTGGGAATTTAATGAAAGGTGACCAAATATCTCCAACATGAAAAGATTGAGAACTAAAAAACTAAAAAAGAAAAAGTTATAGCTAAGTTTCAACATGGGTAAGCATTACTAGATTTTAAATTACATTCCCCAAATACATTTGACAACCATTAGGGCATTAGAATAGGAGCAAGGGCTGAAAAAAAAAGTCAAAATGAAATGATTCTACCTGGTCTGTCCATTTCATTTCTGCCCACAGCTAAGTGAGAAAATGCATTAAATAGGTCACCATTTTCCACTGGCAGCTGCGAGAGATTTTTCTTAATTGTTCGGATAGCAAAGTCAATTTTCTGGGTAGGTTTTACAATACTCTCAAATGAATTTCATATCCAGCATGCTTTTGGCTTAGAGTTAGAATTGCTCGTGTTGCTGGGCATATAGGAAAGAAGGGTTCTCCAGCAACATCTGTCAGCTATAATGTGAGACATGGACTTTTTTTGGATCCCCTCTGAAAGTTTGACACCATGTCTTATTATACGTGGACCTTGCTTTCACTTTCCTGCTGTCCTCAGATTCTGATTGCCTGGCAGTAAACATGTGTTTGAGGCACGCACTGTCAAAGAGAACTTTAATGTCATCTTAGCCATATACATGTACATAGTGACATGAGATGAGGCCTGGCTTCAGATTCTACAGAATTAAAAGTACACATGTATAATTAAACTACAAATTCTAAACTAGAAGAAAAAAGTGCGCATGGCGGTACGAGGTCATTTTTAACATCCAAAAAATTGCGAATTTTGCATCAGGAGTCAGGTGGAATGCAACAATACTAGAATGTAATTGTGTGCTTTATAGGTGGTTGAAAATACATTAATACGCTGTCAATCTATGAAAAACACAGAATACAGACAGTGCCCAAGAACAGTTGTAAGGATATTTTTGCATGTAGTTGCATGTGCATTACAAAAGAAGTGATGCAGAAAGTGCATCCTTAACAAAAGGATTATAAACTCTTCTTAATTATTTTATCTATTCTTTCATCTTAATTTCTGGATAACTTCTGTAAAGTGACCTTGAGAGTTGTGAAAGGTGCTTATAAATAAAATTTATTATTATTTACCAGCTTCTATGTATTACTTGTTTGTAGGATTTCTTTGTTTGCAATATGATCATATGATGTGACTCCAAGGATCTTATGAAGGCATTCACTGTGGGAAGACAATGAGATAGTCATATCATAAATTTCCACATTTTTGGGGTAAACTGCAGTGTTAAAGTGTCTAATGTTCAACCTCAGATCAATGGTGGAAGATAACCAGACTGGGCACATTTTCTGGAACACTGCCAATGCTTTGCTTGTTTGCTTCGGCCTCTCCATCACAGACCAGTGTCCTGCCAAGGTGTCTGAACTGCTCCACAACCTTGATGCATTGCCGGCTGACTGAGTGTAGCATGTTTCTATCAGCATTCCTGATTTGCATCACCTTCAAGAAACAAAAGAAGTTTTCATTTTGAATCTGTACCAGATGCACTTTGAAAAACTGATTCAGGCAGAAAAGACACTTTTCCATACAGTACAGTGTTGGCACAGAACTTGCAGTGTGTTTTGATTTTCCAGTGTATCTCAGCCCGGTAACAGCGTTTCTGACGCATCACATTTACATTTATGGCATTTATCAGACGCTTTTATCCAAATGCGACTTCCATTCCCTACCTACAGGGCACAGTCTGCCTAGAGCAACTTGGGGTTAAGGGTCTTGCTCAGGGACCCAGTGAAGGTTTGCTTAAGGCAGGATTCAAACCCATGACCTCTTGGTCTGGAGGCAAGTATCCTACCCACTGAGCAACCTCCAAATCTCTCCCCACAGTTTATGGCTGATTTTGATCCCAAAACTATTTATTTTCCATATTCATTATCTGTGTGATGAAAGCCTAGAACAGATAACCTGTTAGGGATGTCCTGGATCACCTTCATGTTTTAAAGATACATGTATTAGCATCATATAAATCTCCATTGTTAGTTTAGATCTCCATTGTTGTTTTTTTGCACAAACATAAATACAATGCCCTGTTTCAGTCAGATCAGGTTTCTTTATTTGTTCTCTCACTTCCTGCAACCTGGAGTTTGGTATCTTGGTTGAAGGTTAAACCACATGAATGTGTGCTGAGAGAAAACATAATCTATGGTATTCAGGTTCCCAGTCTCAATGTTGGGCACTTTTTTAATGCAATCAACAGAATTTCTTATCTGTCATGAACATTTAGGCCTCCAGTGGAGCCGAATTATATTTGTGACTTTAGCATTATCTGGACAGGTGTCATTGCTGCAGAATCTAATCCAATGCATGGTGAAAATCTCAATAAATTCAAGCTTTATACATTTCAGGTATTGTGTATCTACTGCATGCTGAAAATTAAAGTTGACTTTTTATTTAATTAGAGCAATCAATTCCACTCAAACACTATGAGAACATTAATTTAAAGCGAGCATCACTTTAGTGCTTTTTCAAAGGTGTTATAACACATAAGCCCTGAAACTTCAAAGTTAAATCACACTTCCTAAGGAATTAAAAATGCTCCCTTTACTTTCAGGCTAAGCTATGCAAACTGCGCAGACTGTGTTTTGGCACTGGCTCTAGCTGTGAAGTCTTGCAAATTGAATCTACAACGTACATTTTCAGCAATGAACGAGGAGGCAAATACTGCAGAGTTTAATTTATCAGTTTGACTGGGCAGGGCACCTGTGATCTGATATCTAAATGGACCTGTCCAACTATAAATTTCACTGCATCAGAAGTTCATGCAGAGGTCTTCGATCTATTTTGCTACTTTTTAAGTCGTTTCTGCTCCATAATGCGACTGAGATGACAGAATAAATCATGCCCTGCGATACCAGCAGAAGAAGTAAAACTTTTTCTGCAACTGTTAACACTTCCGGGTATGATTGCTTGTGCACATACTCAAAGCTTGTCTGTAGCTCAGGCTGTTTTTAGTGCTCTATATAATATGTTTGAAAGTGTAATACATTGAGAGATCACCCCAGTCAGCCTCAGTTTAACACATACGGTCAGATTTACCTGCTATGCATGTTCGGCGAGCACAACTGGCTGTAGACTGCGCCTCGTTTTGCTGATTGTTAATTTTTTTTTTCTTTTTTGTACTAAATAGCTCTGTTTTCTGCAGTGCAGGCCGTGTTTTAGTTTTCCACCATTTATGAGTAAGTCAACTGAACTGGGCTTAAAGAGTTACAGCGTAAAGACAGTTGAAATGTTTTATTTGAAACGCTCTTTTCTGCAGAAACCTGCCGAGTCAGAATTGCCCACAGAGGGGGTGATAGGAACCAAACGTCTGAAGAGTTTAATGCCTCTAAAAGCTCCCTTGCAGAAAGTTACTGCATGAAATGGTTATGAAATGCTGTCTGATGGTTTTGCGATAAGAGTTGGGGCCAAAATATATTTTAAAAATCTTTCAGACACAGAGGTACATGCCTTGAATTTTAGGGTAAAGTAGTCCCTACTGAAAAGTTATATTGAGCAATCAGCCTCTTTTTACCACCATCAGCAATACATAGAAAACTCAGAAGACACATTCAGATACACTGGTGATTTTCAGAATGGCTATATACAATATATGGACAAAATTATAGAGACGTGCCTGTTTTTCAGGGTTTGGTTCCCTTACTTCCAGTGAAGGTCAATCTTAATGCTTCAGCAGACCAAGAGATTCTGGACAACACCATGCTTCCTACTTTGTGGACACAGTTTGGAGAAGAAGCTTTTCTATTCCAGCAGGACTGTGTCCCAGTGCACAAAGCAAGCTCCATAAAGACATGGCTGGATGAGTTTTGGAGTGGAAGAACTTGACTGGCTCACATAGTACCTTGATCTCAACCACATCCAGCACCTTTGGGATGAACTGGAACGGAGATTGTGATCCAGAACTTCTCATCCAACATCAGTGTCTGACCTCATAAATGCTCTACAGAATGAATGAGCATAAATTCTCACAGAAACTCCAAAATATTGTGGAAAGTCCCCAAAGAAAAGTGGAAGCTGTTATAGCATCATATTAAAGTCTATGTATTTGAAGGCACTGTCATTAATGTCTCTGTGAATGTAATGGTCAGGTGTCCCAATACATTTGTCCATATAGTGTATATTTAAAATGACTATAGTTGCATTGTAGACATTGTGGGTTCTTATCACCACCACAGAAAATAAATGTGTAAGTGTCTTTTCAGTACATCTCCCATCAAACCATGCAGTGACTTCGTCTACATCTCAGCTTCAATTATGCAGAAAAATCAGTGAAATCCGCCTCCTGTGCCTGGAGCACCAATGTACTCAGCCAAATATAAACTAACTGCTAAGCCAAGTGCATTCAATAAATACATGATAATGCCAGAGAACAGCTTGCCTGGCAGTCCAAGCTGAAAGTAGACATTTGATGCAGCTAATGGTTAGGCTAATGGTTAGCTTACACAGTGGAACAAATGTCAAGAAGCAATTTTGTATTTTGAGGCTGTAAATTCCCAGAATGGGTTCTGGTGAAGACATCTGCGCTTTCCATGTCCACGCAGGAAGCAAGAAAGTGCTCTAATATAAGTAGATTAGATTAGCACCGTAAGCTTTAATCTAAAACTCGCAGACTCTCTTTGATCTCCGCCTGCATCTCCAGAGTGAGATCCTCACACAATTTAACATCATTTCACGTTCATTTGTGGAGACTGAGCGCTGTGACGGCGAGAACCACAAAGGATTCTAATTTCATCCATTAAAGTTTATAATGTCATATTGTGTACCTGAAGCCATAAATCCAGCCACTTCCAGAAAGACGGGCAGTAAGGATGGGAAAAAGTGATGAAAAAATTCTCTTCATGTGTGTTATTGGCACCCCTAGAATTCTTTGTATCTCATTTGTATTTCATCCTCTTCTTAGACAGTAAGAGTAGTTTTCTGATGTTTCCGCATGAATGTACCCACATTTAAAGACAAATTTTTACAAGACTTTATGAGCCTCATTTGATACCAGTTGACAGAAATCTTTTAAAACACTGAAGCTGTTTGTATCAGTGTAAGACATTATTAGACCACTGCTAAACCCAGTGC
Source organism: Hemigrammopetersius urotaenia (assembly GCA_037974485.1). Lineage (NCBI taxonomy): Eukaryota > Metazoa > Chordata > Actinopteri > Characiformes > Alestidae > Hemigrammopetersius > Hemigrammopetersius urotaenia. Next base: position 3,951 of record JBBPDC010029844.1, on the reverse strand, counting down.
TAAACAGCTAAAAAGAGGTGTTCATCTATATGCGGGGGCGTATGTGCATGCAGAGGTCTGTGTCTCCGCGTGGTGGTGTGTTGCTGGGCTCTGGGGGGGAAGGGTGTCCATGCCAGGGCCTGTGTCTTGGCATGGTTCTAGGGGTGGTTTGTGTGTGCCGGGGTCCAGGGGGGGGGTGGGGTCTATGTCTTAAAGTAAGTTAAATCAGGTTAAAGAACACTGAAGTGATGTTTTTTCCTCTCTCTCAAAGTCACCATGTCAGAGACCGCAGGATTTCTTATGACAGTAAAAAATGAGTGAATGTGTTTTTAAATATTCCTTTAAAAGGGCCTGTGGTTCTCGTGTCCTGTTTTCTGTGAACTGCTCTTCCCTGAATGCTGCTTTCACCACAGGGAACATTTTTTGTCCTTTTGTCTTCGTCTAGTGATTAGGAACATCCTTGTACAGTGTTACTGAAATGGCCTTTTTCTCAGTTCTCTTAATATGGAACACGAAAAGGAAGCTCACCAATTTGCAAGCTTTATCCTTTTTCTGTTATTGCAGTCTGTGTGTGTGTGTGTGTGTGTGTGTGTGTTAGTCCACACACAACCCAAAACTGGCCATGAAACACAATCCACACCCAGTCACTCAGTTTATACAGATGAATGGAGAATAAACTCTGAACCAAATCTGAAATTTAAAAGATATCTTTTATCTCAGTCCTGTTATTTTACTGGAATGTCACTCGTTCTCATCTGTAATGAAAGGGGTCAGAATACTGCAGTGGTGACGTTTGTGTTAAATGTTTTTTTCACTTTCTGAGCTCGCTCTTCTGCTGTTTTTGAAGTGCGCAGTTGGAGACCAGATGACTTAAATGACAAAACTGCAGTGTCACAGGGACCGATGAAAGTGTGTCTGATCGTCTACTCCAAATCCCAATCAATCCCTGCCGCATATTTCTGTACTGAAAGAGAGTATTATCCGCACAAACACATCCAGTAGTCCGGCCTCTTCATCTGCTTATAGATTTCCGCTAGACCCACGGAAATTTACGACAGGCTTAGATGGCAAAATCGGCAAAACTGACAGCTACAACATACCAATCAATGTCAACACTCTCTTTAATTCCTTCCAAATGAAGCAAAGACGAGACATGAGACAGTACAATGGAGACTCAATCGATTGATGGATTATGGGCCAGCAAAGAACGACAAGAGTGGAGACCAAAATCCAAATGCATGAGCGCAGCCGCTTGGACCCCAGCATCGCACATGATCTAGCATTTCTGTGGAGTTTCACTGAATCTTCTCATTCATTTAACTTTCTCTCAGAACAGTTTCACACTCGATAGAATTCATAACCAGCACAGTACAAAGTTTAATGTTTAAAACAGACATCACTGAAAGATTTAACCTTTTAAAAGCCAAAGATCTGACCTGTGTTTAAACTCCTCATTAATAACTACATGACTTACACAACGGTTTTGCAGTTACTGAATAATTCATAGCAGTGATTAATAACTGAACAATGGGCTTAGGATTCAAGGAGTAAACACATACCAGAATATTTTCCATTCCTAAGCCAGAAATATGCAGAAATGACTGCTGGAAAATTCATCTAAAGCCATTCATTCATTCATTCATTCATAAATTCATTTCTGTAAGCGCTTAATACTTACTAGAGTTGTGGGTATCTGGAGCCTATCCTGGGGTCAACGGGTGTGAGGCTCAACCTGGGCAGGGTGCCAGTCCACCACAGGTCACACACACACACACACACACACACACACACACACACACACACACACACACACACACACACACACACACACACACGCTCAATTCAGAATCCCCAGTTCACCTGACTCCACACAGACAAGGCCAGGACCCAGAATCGAACAGCCAACCCTGGAGGTGTGAGGCCACACTGCACCTCATCTAAAATCAATAACCCTGCATTTCTAATCTCTTACTATGGAAAACTATGGCATCCTATTAACTGGGAATTACTTTTTTTTAGAAATGTAAAAAGTATCTTTAGCTCCAAGTTTAATGTTTGAGGTCATATCAACACATGAACAACAGTACTAAAGTATACCTCTCCACTTTTAAATGAGATGAGATCCTAAACACTCATATCACTGACATTATCAGACTCGCTTGTTGCTAACAACTTTCCTGGAGACATCTGTGTTTTTTCACACTCCGTAGCTCAAACAGAAGGAGGGGGAAAATAATGTGCTTATGAACTTCCCACTTCCAAGTTTTTCCCCTAGTTTAGAAGGTTAAATTAGTTTGATTATTATATCAGTAGTTAGGATATTAAAATAGCCTCCTCTTTAACAGCCTTATGTCAAGGAGTTTGAGATAAAGACACTCACAAAAACAATAAAATTACATTAAAAATGAAAAAAAAGGATTTTTTTATTCCTTAAAAGAAGCAATAATATCTAGTTCTTCATATCACGAAAATGTCAATCTAACATTTGAGGTCAGATAAATGTCTGTAATTTAGGGATTGTTTCAAGATCAATCTGTTGGTGAGACTATATTGGTGTCTGCAAGATTTTTTTATGTTTGGCAGTTTGCAAAGTAGTGAAGGAGGAGATTATGTTACTTGTTTCAAGAAACAAACAATAATATAGAATACAGAATAAACATGGTACAATTTGTTTATCTCATTGGCCAATATATATTTGTACATTTGTTGTAGTGTTCATGCATTAATTGATTTTGTATTTAATTCTGGGATCCATAATTCTGGGATCATTCTGCATCTCACTGCTCTATTTGTTTCCCTCTACTCCACGCTGAACTGTCAGAGTAGGGTCATGGTTGCTATGAACCAGCTTTTGGGGGGCCCAGCTTGCAGGCTACCTTAAGGCTAAATGCCCATCTTGTTTAGGCTTCAACCGTCATTTAAGCCTTCAGTGTATAGCCTACTTGGTTCACCATCAAATAGCTGTGCACCATGAACATGCACAGCTAGTTTATGCCCTCCATATTTCCCCTATGCAATATTTAAAGGTATAATGTTTAGCTCCTTAGTGCATACCTCATTTGACCCTTACATGCACACCTCGTTTAACCTCATTTAGTCCTCAACTGTCTCATTTTATCCTTCAACACACACTACATTTAACCCTATTGTTTAACCCTTCAGTGCAAACCTAATTTAGTCATTAGTGCACTGGGTTTAACCTTTTAACACATACCTTCTTTAATCTGTTAATGCACTAATTGTTTAACCCTTTTAGTCCAAAGATTTTCAAATCTTTACCCTCAAGCTCACCTGCCAGGTCTTCAGGACTTGCTCCTCATTTTTCCTTCTTTATATATGTTGAATTCATGCATGTTGGCATAAATGGCAGTGAAAAGGCACAGAGGTGGCAATGACACAAATTTACTAATTGTGACCATTATATATACAGCTTTATTTATACAAAAAGTAAAAAAGTATAAAAACACTGCTGTAATCGACACTGCCCTCTCACACGGAGACCAGTTGGATGGTAAAACACTACTACAAGTTCATCAAAGGTAATTATTGCCATTTTGTTTAAGAGTGATCAAGAGATTTGTTTTCTTTGAATTAGTTCTGTAAACTCTGCATCATTTCTCACATTTTTATATTTTGCTATTTCCTTTAAAATCATGCTTTGAAGAACAATATTTAAATGAGGATATTGTCAGCAGTTCTTAAAAACAAAGGCAAAGTTGTTCAGTTCTATACTTGCATGGGTAAAACCTGAGAAACTGAACATTTTTGCAGTGTTTTTGCAGTGTTTTTTCCCCAGAGCTGTATGTATATATATAGTATATATAGTGGTGGGCTGTTATCTGCGTTAACATGAGACTCTTATTGGGCGCTAAAAAAAAATATCGTCGGAAAGATGAGGGGGGCTTAGCCCCCAGGGTTGTAGGAAGGAATTAGCGTGTATAGAGGCTGAAAACTTTTCACCAAACCTTTCCT
>JBBPDC010029826.1:0-12347 GCA_037974485.1 Hemigrammopetersius urotaenia | reverse complement strand
CACTAATAATGTTAAAATCATCATGTGTATGGCTAAATAATTTAGGATGTTTTACATGATTTATTCAAGTAGATTCTTCTAAAAAAAATCAAGCCATAAAAACTGCTTAAAAATAATATGTGTAATATTGTTACCATATTTTTTTTATGTAGATCGCACATAAGATTTTTTACAGTGCAGCACATGTGGAATTTATTGTTTGTCACAATGTTTACATCAGTGGTCACCAGCCCAGGACATGGAGATCGACCCTGCGGACAAATCTTATACCAGCCGCGATCTGTAACACCTGCTCAGGCTAATGAACTCCCTCAAAAGTCCCTGATTGGCAGCGAGAGGCAGGCTGGGGAGGAAGGCTGGTCAACACTGCTTTACATAATTAAAAGTAGTTTTGAAAAACATCTGAATGTTGTCATATAAACTTACTAGAGCCAAATAATTACTTGGTACGTTCTGGTTGAATCGGCAGATACCCCTTTTCCACTACACTGGTGCTGGTGCCAGGAGCCGCTGTTGTGCTAAAAAGTGATAATCTGCCAGAAATGGATTACAGTGGTTACCCCGATTTCTGTGACCATCGTATTCTGTGACTCTGGGGGCGACATTTCACATTTTGGTGCTGAATAAACATAGCGGCCCTTGCGTGCACGCGCTCAATACGCAATTTACGTAGGACTTCCTCGAAACTCGTGCGGCAACTGAAACGCGCTGTATCGGCCCGCGTTTAGCCTAATATTGTTTTAGGCGCAAGGCTTTACTCCCTTTTCTGCACGCTTACTCTTTACATTTAATGTATTTTAGAATACAGTACAGGAATACATGCAACCCAAAGAGGAAAATCACGAAGAGACTCGTGAACAGACTTTTTCAACATGGGACCTAGCAAATTCTAGGCACTCTTTTAGGAAAAGAGTATTGACATAATTTCCCTTTCTACAGATAACAACCTTGTGTTTGAGTATTTCATACAGAGAACAAACTTTGTGTCTATAGCAGCCAGAGGTCACCATTTTTGATAGCTTGCATCAGTGTTTACATTATTTACTTGTACTGTACAAGCGATGAGTGTTTTAAGTATTTTGTGGTATCATGTCTAAATGTTATATACAGTACATTTTTTCTTTGTACTGAGGGATTACTGAGTACATTTTAAGCTTCTGAGCAAATCTTTGTTTTTAAATAATATACTTATCATAATTGTTTAGTTAAAAAATTGGATGTAATCAATATAGACTGTGTGGGTGAAATCAACAGGTAGACAGTGGCATAACGATTTCTGTTAGAGGGTATATATACAGTACACATTTATTACGTTTCTCAGAGAGACATCTGAGTGCACCAGCTGTGTTTAAATGAAGTCTTTATTGTTGATTTACTTTGAATGGAGTATAGTTCGTTCACGAGTCTCTTCGTGATTTTCCTCTTTGGGTTGCATGTATTCCTGTACTGTATTCTAAAATACATTAAATGTAAAGAGTAAGCGTGCAGAAAAGGGAGTACAGCCTTGCGCCTATATAACAATATTAGGCTAAACGCGGGCCGATACAGCGCGTTTCAGTTGCCGCACAGGTTTCGAGGAAGTCCTACGTAAATTGCGTATAGAGCGCGTGCACGCAAGGGCCGCTATGTTTATTCAGCAGCAAAATGTGAAATAGCGCCCCCAGAGTCACAGAACCCGATGGTCACAGAAATCGGTGTAACACTGTTATTCCACATAAACATGTGCTGTGTAGAGAATCCCGCGGAACCTGCAACGTCATCCTCCCATATATGGAATTGAGTGACATCTCGCCCCGCACCATCCCGCAGGCTGCAGCTAGGCGTACTTGGGCTTCAGCGAGGATCTTCTCGCAAGCTCTGGCATGCCTCTGCCTGTCTTCCAAGGAAAAGAAATGTTTTTTGGCTTCTCAGTACATTCAGTCATCGCTCCATGTGTAAACAGGTTGTATTCATGTGAAATAATTTTCAGGGTTCCCCTGACTCACTTCTGCCGTTCTGCCAAACCTTTACAACCAATTGTAGTGTCTCAAACAGTGCAACGACGGCAGCTATGCCTGATGAACGTGGTTTTGCACGATTACTGTTGCTACAATCATTATGAATTGTTATCGTAACGTACACTACATTTACATTTACGGCATTTAGCTGACGCTCTTATCCAGAGCGACGTACATCAGTGCTTAAGAAGTCCCCAACTGTTTCTTACCTGAAAAACAGCTTAAATCCGAGTCAACTATTTAACTAAGATACTGCAGTCAGAGCAGTACCTAACTGCTAACACCTAACCCAACAATACATAAGCCATAGAGAATAACAACGCAAGTCATAGAGAAGTGGGAAGTCAAGCGAATTGGTTTTTTTTTTTAAATAAGCAAGTTTATGGAAAGAGACATAGTCGCCAAAGTGCTCCTTGAAGAGGTGGGTCTTCAGGCGATGCTTGAAGACCGTGAAGAACTCTACAGACAGAACGGAGCTAAATATACACATTAACCTGCATTTTGATAGCGTGCCCCCATCACAAATGAACATGTTTGTCCCTGTAAAAGTGGAATATTATCCACATTAACTGTTAGAACATTGTGTACTACTGAATATTAAGTCTCAGCATTTTTAGCAGTATCGACTACAATCTTGCTTAGTGTGTAGCTTTGTCTCTGTTGCAAGAACTGTGTCCATTTCCACAAATACAGCAAATATGTCTTGGTTGTGTAGGTTTGTTTACAGCACGTGCCTCGGTTTCCTCGTCATTTGTAAGCAGCGACATTTTCATGTGTTAAAGTTTGTTAGCTTTTGTATGAACGGGATTCATTTGGGCTTTTTAAAACTTAAATAAAAGTAAGCAAACCACTGTAAAGTACTGCTGTCACTGACATTAAACCAAATTTTATACGTTTGTGATGATTCATCAGTTGTTAAAAAAAAAAAAAAAGACTGGAAAAATTCAATTTTCAATTTTGAAGGTATAGATTTTAAATGATGCCTTTAAAAAATCAATAGGTTTTTAATTAGTGTTGATTAAAGATGTCTATTGTGTATTTTTGAAGGTGTGAACGGCTCAGGCTTTGGTTTCAAAAACGACGCATTCCAGATTTCTGCCTAAAACTATATAGATAATTAAAATGACCATGTCGTGCTTTTACATTATTTACATTCTCATTAGAAACTACATGAATTTTAATAGATTTTAGTCGATTTATAAGTTCTCACAGGTTCCATACTCAGCGGAAGTCGTACATTTAAACCACATTTAGAAACGTTTTAACAGAATCTTTAAAAAATGATATATTTAAAGGTTAAACTATTTAAGTTTGCACCAATCAAATGTGGATGATGGGTTGTGTTTTGATCATCTGTTCTCTGAAGAGAAGACAAAGCTATTTGTTGATTTAAAGCCATTTCCGCTAAATTAGCAGGCCACATACTTTAAGAGCAGCTTAAGCTGAATGCTTTAACAGGCTGGTAACGTGATTACAGTCCACTGTCCACAAGCAACAATGATAGGCTTATCAACACCGAGCGCTGTTTAGGTGTCTTAGCCGTGTGTGATCAGGGATATGTGCATGTATTTCTTCTACCCAGACCTTTGATTCATTGTAAATGATTAGCATGATGAATAGCGTAACTCACAAGTCATGACCACAACTTACATTTCAGCACTGACTGTAACTCAGTCGTCCTCCTGAGCCGGGGTTTCACTGGAACTTTGTGTTTTTCTGTTAGTTGGCTCAGCAGATCTCATATTGGCGTCATGGGTCAGTGTCAAATACCACGAGGCTCAGTCAGGAGATTGACAAAGGTTTTTGCTTGGGTTTAGCCTTTTGATCAATACAAAATCAATCATGTTTACGTCTGAAAGGTTCTGATATCTAGGTTGCTGCTTTTGCTCGTTTGGCATGAACAACAAGGATAGGGCCATCTTTTCAGCATGTTAGCAAGTGTGATTTGGAAGAGAGGGGACCAGGGCTTTTTCTAACTAAGCAGTGGTTTAGGATCCTGACCTAATTGGGGGGCTCACAAATATGTGCTCACACGTATGTTCCCGGCCAACGTAACACACTTTAATCAGTTTTAATAAAGTTTTCTGATTCTGATTTATTTCTATATTTCTCTCTATTTCTCTCTCTCTCTTTATATATATATATATCAGCATCTTGTCTTTCAGTATAGAGCATGATATGAGTTCATGATGCCATCAGTGAAATGGAGCTCCACGACACCAGCAGCACTAATGCAGCCCAACATAAGGACACTGCCACCACCATGTTTCACTTTAGTCACCAAGCTTTTTTTTTTTTAATTCTCACCTTTGTGACGCCATACATTTTCAAAGCCATCAGTTCCAAACACAGTGATCTTTGTCTCCTTACTCCAGAGTCCCAGTAGTCTTCATCTTTTTCAACATGGGCCCTAGCAAATTCTAGGCATGCTTTTTGTGTGTGAACTTTAGGAAAAGAGTATTGACATAATTTCCTTTTCTACAGATAACAACCTTGTGTTTGAGTATTTCATACAGAGAACAAACTTTGTGTCTAATGGCACCCAGAGGTCACCATTATTGATAGCTTGCATCAGTGTTTACATTATTTACTTTTTACAAGCGATGAGTGTTTTCAGTATTTTGTGGTATCATGTCTAAATGTTATATACAGTACATTTTTTCTTTGTACTGAGGGATTACTCTGTACATTTTAAGCTTCTGAGCAAATCTTTGTTTTTACATAATCAGTGTCAAATACCACGAGGCTCAGTCAGGAGATTGACAAAGGTTTTTGCTTGGGTTTAGCATTTTGATCAAGACAAAATCAATCATGTTTACGTCTGAAAGGTTCTGATATCTAGGTTGCTGCTTTTGCTCGTTTGTTTACATGAACAACAAGGATAGGGCCATCTTTTCAGCATGTTAGCAAGTGTGATTTGGAAGAGGGCTTTTTCTAGCTAAGCAGTGGTTTAGGATCCTGAGCTAATTGGGGGGCTCACAAAGATGTGCACACACGTATGTTCCCGGACAACGTAACACACTTTAATCAGTTTCAATAAAGTTTTCTGATTCTGATTTATTTCTATATTCCTCTCTATTTCTCTCTCTCTCTCTTTATATATATATATATATATATATATATATATATATAAAAACACACACACACATAGAGATACACTATGAAACCAAACCCCTTAATTTTACCTTTTAAAATTACCTTAATTTCCTTTTAAGATTAAAGGGTTTCACACTCATGCTTTAAATCCATTTTTAACGTTAAATTGAAGGATCAGTTCACAAATGAATGGCCACTTAATTCAAATTAAGAGATCTGGTGTATTTTCAGGGGTAAATTAATGTAGGGTTAAGCACATTTTGTGTTTTGAAGAGATACGGATATATTGTGTGTGTGAGAGAGAGCATATATAGTTTCTATCAACACTAATTATTATAAATAAGTATGCTTGATAAGTTAGTATTTCAGTAGCATCTGGTGCTTACATGTTTAATCCTTCCAAAGGAGCAAAATAAACAGACTAGGAATACCAATGCCATGGTAGGAGGGAAACTGAGGAAAGGAATGACTTCATCATGCAGTGATTGCTACTCTGTTCTGCAGCCTTTGATCTGAATGAACCTAATCAGTGTTGAGTGAATGAACAACTGCAGTTTAACTGAGAGAGACTGAGTATCTTGAGTGGATATCGATATATAGCATGTTTGAGGAAGGAATAGGGCACAATCCCATCATCTGGTGTGCGGGAGCAGTCACGTGCGTCCAGATCACATGCTCTGATGAGTGTTGTGTTCTTGTGGGCGGGGCGAGTGTGTCTGAGCCAATCAGAGGCTCCGCTTCCAGAGCAGGAGGGGATCCATATAAACCTGCAGCTGGTCCTGACTGAAGATACCAACCTCCAGTTTTGTTCAGAGAGAGAGAAAGGTAAGAGTAGGCCTAGAATACTAGATTTTCCAGTTTGTCTTTCATTCCGCTTGTGTTTTGAATTGATGTCTTTTTTGTGTATCGTTAGAATTGATTGCTTTCTTGTTTGTGTTTTCATGACCCATTGTTCAAAATTACATGTTTTTCTGTTTCTTTCTGTGCTTTGTCATTCGGATAGTATAATTATTACTGTTATTACAAGACAAAGCCCAAGCGTGTCTTCTTTTCCTACTTTTTCCGTTTCCCGGCCTGGTTTCGATCTCTGTTTCGTTTTCCTGGGAAGAGGCGATCTGGGATCAGTCCACCTCAGACAAAGAGCACTGCCTTGTTTACTTGTTTACTTTCTTGCATGTTTATAGGCCTCGATTACGTCTGAAAGCTGTCTATTCGTAAGGAAAGTCGTTAAATTCAAGATATTTTAAACCGAAGACCCAAAAAACCATTTATGTACCGGTTTTTGTCTGTAGTGGATGTGTGTTTACACGAATCCTCTCTCCAAAGGAGCAGATTCTTGCGAAACTCGCACAAACGGACATTTTCCAGTCTCTGTTTTGGAAGTTAAACGCTTTTCACGTCGTTTGTTTGACCAACCAAGTTCGAAATCGTGAAGTCTGATGCAACACTAAACTATAATTTTCGTTGTGCTGCGATGAAACATTAATCAGCAGAAGATAAACCCAGCCCCATTAGTCAGCAGTCCTGACTCTGCTTTCCCAGGCAGTGTTAGCCGTTAACAGTCTGTACAAAAGAGAAAAACATGCTGTTTATAACCGTCAAACCATCTTGGTGTATTAACTCTTGGGGTCAGATTGGGCCGATATTTTACATGTTTTAACGATGCTTTTGTAGATTTTGCATTAATAACTCGCCCATTTTAATAATGTTTTCAGTGGCAGACTAGTGTGGTAATACTGTGTAAACCAACTGAATCGATTTAAATCTTTCTCTCGGCGTGAAATGTTTTGTTGAATTTCCATTCTGAAATCACGTGCACCATACTTTTCCCCCCATTTGTAGTAAGATTTCGATTTCTGGCAGGCTATATAACTACTTTAATGGGGAAACTGATCTGTAGCTAAGGTCTTGCTGTTTTCCCCTTCAGTTTCTTCACCATGAAGATGTTCCTGGCCTTTTTTGCTGTGTGCCTTGGCACAGCGCTTGCTGCACCCAGCCTGGACCGTGAACTAGATGAACATTGGGAGCAATGGAAGAACTGGCACAGTAAGAAATACCACGAGGTGCGTTTCATATCCTTATTTTTTCCACCTGCTCTGACCTGTACGTTTTTCTAAATAATTTCCTAACTGATAAACATCTTTCATTGCAGAAGGAGGAAGGGTGGAGGAGAATGATATGGGAGAAGAACCTGAAAAAAATCGAATTGCACAACCTTGAGCACTCTTTGGGTAAACACACTTATCGCCTGGGCATGAACCACTTCGGTGACCAGGTAAGACTGCAGCATTTTAAGGATTTAAGTCAAACTACTATCTGATTATTTTTAACACATGCGTTGCCCTACACTTAACGGTTCATTTCCACAGACCCATGAAGAATTCAGGCAGGTTATGAACGGCTACAAGCACAACAAGGCGAGGAAGTTCAGGGGGTCCCTGTTTATGGAGCCCAACTTCCTGGTGCCACCTAAACAGGTGGACTGGAGAGAGCAGGGATATGTCACCCCCGTCAAAGATCAGGTGAGTCTTTTTGCTTCAAGGCACTGGGCTTTTGTTTACCAGACTATAGGTTAAAACTTGTCTGGCAGCTTTGACATGAAGAGGAAGTAAATGTATATATTTTAGGCAGCTGTGCAATGGAGGACACAAAACGACTCCATAATGGCTAAGTAGTGAGAATGAACATATCTTTAAAAGTGCAGTTCAGCTAAAAAGATGTTTGTGTATTTATACTTGAAGTGAGGTTTTGATGGTAATTGCTGTAATGTACATTTGTTTTAGGGTGAATGTGGTTCCTGCTGGGCCTTCAGCACCACTGGAGCCATGGAGGGCCAAGAATTCAGAAAGACGGGCAAGTTGGTGTCCCTTAGCGAGCAGAACCTGGTTGACTGTTCTCGCCCTGAAGGCAACGAGGGCTGCAATGGAGGCCTCATGGACCAGGCCTTCCAGTACATCAAGGACCAGGGTGGCCTGGACTCTGAAGATTCTTACCCCTACCTTGGAACTGTAAGTCTGTTAACTCATTGTTATTGCAGGTTGAGTGAAATCCTCGCATGGATTGTCACTTCAGTTGCATGCATAACTACATAAGTATGTTTCTTTTCTAGTAGGCAGTACATGGTTCTTTGCATAGCATAACCTGTGGTTTACAGAGGGGGAAAAATCTAGAATAGAAACTGTTGTATTACTATTGAATTAGGCTTCAGACTTCAGTTTAGTGCAGTGGTGTCAAACTCTGGTCCTGGAGGGCCAGTGTCCAGTACAGTTTGATGGTTCTCCTCAAACACATTCACTAAACCTGAAAATTAACTAGCGAGTCGAAACGGGTGTTTCCTAGCAGGGAAGTCCTCAACGTGCTGGACCCCACGTTCAACCCCCCTGGTTTAGTGGGTTAAAGGGGCTGCCACCATATCACCATGTTTGTTTGACAAGTTTCTACTTTGTTTTTAACAAACCTAGGAAAAGTGTTGTTTACTGATGATTGCTTCTGTTTTAGGACGACCAGCCCTGCCACTATGATCCCAATAACAGTGCAGCCAACGACACCGGCTTTGTGGATATCCCCAGTGGAAAGGAGCACGCTCTGATGAAGGCAGTTGCTTCAGTTGGCCCAGTGTCTGTGGCTATTGATGCTGGACATGAGTCCTTCCAGTTCTACCAGTCAGGTGAGCTGTGCTTTTAGTTCATAGCAGTAAGACCAACAAATTACTATTTTTATGGACCCACCATCATACTTGTAGCTCCACTAAACTGATGCTGGCTATAATCCCCACTTTAATATCTTTCTTTTCAGGTATCTACTATGAGAAGGATTGCAGCAGTGAGGAGCTGGACCATGGTGTTCTGGTGGTTGGTTACGGGTTTCAGGGCCAAGACGTTGATGGCAAGAAGTACTGGATTGTCAAGAACAGGTACGAGAAGCAGTTGAATTCTGTACATTCGTGAGCGTGACTTCCATGTAGGTTATAGCATGCTGGATGGAATTGCTTACGCCTTTTGGGCCTTTGTTTTGTTTGCAGCTGGAGCGAGAACTGGGGTGACAAAGGATACATCTACATGGCCAAGGACCGACACAACCACTGTGGAATTGCTACAGCAGCTAGCTACCCACTGGTCTAACGCCGCAACCTCCGTTACACAGCGATGGTTTTAGAAGACCCTCAGTGTCTTGTTCGTTTCACACAACCTGGCTCTCTTCTGCACTATTGCTGAATGAAGTGCACTGGCCGGTGCAGTGAAGAGCGAGTCAAGTGGGATACAGGAAATGAATTACAGCCACAGTAAGCGTATGAATGGGTTGTCTGCCTGCCTGTTTTTCGCAGGTTTTAATGTGGAAAAACACTGTCCTAGGGAACTTATGCAGTTTTAGTTTGATTTTTACTGTTTTTTTTTTCTGTTTCTTACTCCATGTAAATATGTTCATTTTAAAGCTAAAATGTAAAGGTCTCTTTATTTTACTTTCACAATCAAATAAAACCTGTGGAAATGATGTGAAATGGTGACGTCCTTCTTTTGAATAGCTGCCTGGATTAAGACCCCACTATGTTCTTTGTACACTTGAACTAGAATCAAGAGAGCGTGTTAGTAGTTTAATCATTGACCTAGTTGTCAAATTCCCTTTTGACCTCTGTCCTTTGTTATCAGCAGTCTAGAGATCTATGGGGCTGATGGACTGACTATAGACTTACATGCTGCAATAGGAAACAAATATGACTGTAATCTAGTGAACCTGTAATTATCCTGGGGAAACCTAGCTTTAATATAAGGAACATTCGACCACGTTCTACCAAAAAAAAAATCTTACAGTTTACAAAGTTAGCCAAGAACAGTTTTAAGGGTTGAATTAAAGGTCCTGGCGTGAATATTTGGAGTAAAGTTGACATACTACAGCCCAAAATAACCTTTTACAAGTACATCACTGACCATAACATACACTTGTAAAGCAAGTCCTGATGACTCATATTTCCATGTTTTCTCCCAAATTGCATCAATCAGTTAGAAACAATTTCATAAGGTTAGTGTGTTTTACACATATGCTGGGTGCAGGATGCACAGTCCTGGATCTGGAGGTGCTCCTGCTCTGCCCATTTGTTTCCCATGCTTCCAACACATCATCTAATTAAAAAGCCTCTCCTGCACTGAAGTGGGTGTGTTAGGACAGGCAGGGGAACCTGTGTTCTAAAGAAGCGTCTATTGAAAGGTTCCTTATATGGCAGTGGTCCCCAACCTTTACTTCATCACGGAACGATTTAATATCAAACTATTTCACGGCCCGGCCTTTAAGGAGAGGCAGATAAATATATGTATTTATATGAATGACGGAGATATTTTAAACATATAATAATGGTATCTTTAAAATATAATAAACGCAGCTTTAACAGCATTTTCATACACGTTTTTTTCTTCCGTTGGGGGCCACTGCCTTAGGGCACCGCTTCTCAAAGCAGTTCCAAGGGGCCTCCAGATGATCCACATTTTTGCTTCAAACCAAACTGTTGCGCACATGGAAAAATGTGGTCTGTCTGGGTCGTCTATGACGGTATGGACCTACTCTGGTCTTAGAGATCTACCTTCCTCCGGAGTCTTGATAGATCAGATTATACGTACATAGTCCAGCATGTTGGATGCAAATAAAAGTGAATCTCCAGTAGGAAGGCTGGACCACCGTTCATAGATAGCTTTATTTTTTATGAATCATTCTTTGTTTTAAATCATTTGAGAACTCCAGCTATACGTTTGTACCCATTTCAAAATGAGTGGAAAAGAAATTGTCCAGAATGACTCCCAGAAAATGTAGGACTTTTATTCTATACAATAAAAGTAGGACTTCCTCTCAATTTGTTCAAACGGGGGGGGCAACTTTATGAGATATCAACTATGTCACGGAGAGTGGTTTCATGTGAAATGTGCCATTCAAGAGCAATTTACCATCTTTGTTTATAGTGAAGCTAAGTGGAATCATATATACAGCACAAAATATATATCATCCAAAATGAACCCACATGTGTCACTGGAGTGTTTCTTTACGAGGCTGATGATGGTAAAACGGGTACATTTATAAAAATAAATTCTCTTTGTTTTATAACGTCCCATTTATATAGAACCATTACGAAAAGCATTTTAAATAATGAAGCCTAAGAGTGTATTATGTGGTTATAATTTTTTAATTGTGAGATCATTAGAAAGACTAGTTGAATTCTTTTAAGTACTCACATATGGCCTAAGAATAATGTAGTACTAACAGTTTACTTTTTAGGCATATTTTACTATTGTTTTGAAATATGTACACATTCAGAAAGCTCAGAGGACACGTGGAGTGAAGGAAATCTCACATGTGGACTTTAATGGGTTAACCTACATTAAACACGGAGTTAACCTTAATTAAACCCTACATTTTTCTTCGGAGTGGCTGTCTCTGAGCTGTAAGACTTTCTACTGTTTGTGATGAGTTGAATAAAACGCTTTTGAAGGTGCTGGTACTAAGAGATATCTATGATTTGTTTTGGATAAACACACACACAGATACACCGTTGTACTTTGTCTATAAAGCTCGTTTTTACGACACTAACTGTGACCTAAATCCTGGTCAGTGCAGCGTGACATGACTCACTCTGCTTATCTATATTTGTCCTTCATATAGGCGCTACGTCAAAGCTCAGGCAGTTTCCAAGGTACAGAGTTCTGTCGCCAGACAGACAGACACTGCTGCGTCCGAAATCGCATACTTCCCTACTATATAGTATGCGATATAAAGTGTTTTCGCATATAGTGGTTTTTTTTTATAGTAGGGAAGTATGCGATTTCGGACGCAGCCTGAGGAACTGAACGAGGATCGAGTTACGGGCAGGAGGAGGCCTCTGTGAACAGGAAGCCTGGAAAGTGGACTTTACCAGCAACCAATCAACAAACTGACTCAGAACACAGTGTTCACAAACAGCTGACAAAGAGTGAGTGAGTGAGTGAGAGAGAGAGAGAGAGAGATACATGACAAACGCCCACACTGTTCTTGGGACCAGAGAGAAAAACACTGCCAAAGGCAAATAACACCATACAGTCAATGCAGTCTGAGGACATTTTTTTTTTACGCATTGTAATATTCTTTTGAGATAAAAAAAAAAAGTCAATAAAATTACTTTTTAACATTATATATTCTATATATTTTTTTTACTTATTTCCATATTACACACACACACACACACACACACACACACACACACACACACACACACACACACACACACACACACACACA
>JBBPDC010029816.1:0-12348 GCA_037974485.1 Hemigrammopetersius urotaenia | reverse complement strand
CTACTTCCTGTTTATATACTGTGCGTGATGTCATCTCCGTGACCTCATGACATCACGTGACCTGGTGCATGTGACAGATATTTGGTTTGCAAGTGACAGGCAAACTGCTCTCTTCTATTCTGGCATACATTGCTTTCTCTTTCTCTTGGATAGTTTTCTCAGATGTGAATTTCTATAAAGTTGCTTTGTTACATCAAAAATGACCTAAACTTAATGAAAACGATGCCTCTCTGGAGACATTTATTGTCAAACATGTGTTTAACAGTGACCTGATTTGTTCACTTGCTCACCACAACTCTGTACAATTGCACAATTGCACAATTCAATCACTGCATCACCTACACAATACAATCAGTCCAACCCAGAATAACCATGAGAGTGCAATTATGCTCAGCATGGGCTGGAGAGGTTGAAGGTCTTTCTGTTTCTCTCTCTCTCTCTTGATCTGTCTTATTCACTGAGCTGTAAGATTTTGCTCGTAGAGAACAGGTTAAGTGCTTTGATTATGTGTTGGCTGGAGGTCAAACAGTGACATTGAAGTAATACATTATGTGTGTTAAGCAGCTGAAGAAGAATTGCTGGTCCATCATCATCATCATCATCATGATCACATGAATTGGAAGCAAAAAGTTCATAGTAACATACATGGACACACATACACACACATATACACACACACAAACACACACACTCAACGTCATCAAGCACTTCAACCAAATTGAAATGTCACCTTTCAGATGAGATCCCTTCCACTAGTGTGGTCCACTATGATGTAGTTGTGGACCCAGGTGTGTGTGTTTGTGCGTGTGTGTGTGTGGTTCAAGGCCCCCTCGGACACCTGCTCAGGGCTGAGCAGGACCAATTCCGTAAGGCGAACGGACTGACTCACACTGCGGACGACTAAATGAACTTGGCTCACCTCTCTCTAGCGCCCCATAAAAATATTTTTAGCGGTCTTAATCTCCCACTGCTGATGCTCACGCAACAATTTCATCTCGCAAAAGCCAGAAAGCAATTCTATCTGATTTTTAATTTGACTGGAGATGAAATCACTTTATCTGCACAGATCTGACGTTTCTAATCATATTAGCTAAATACGCACAGCCTCTTCATTACGAAAGCGACTGCCCTAGTTCTTAGGAAGAGACGTTAAGAAATCTTCTCTAGGGTTACCGCTAATTTGGTAGCTCTCACGTTTCCGCGCTGATCAGTTATTGCGTTATCTCACATTTGGAGAGGCCGCAGTGCTGTATTGCTCGAGCTCTGTAGAGAAATTAAAACCTAATTTCTGGAATATGCTTTCTGTTTCCTTTTCACCAGACAATCAGACACATGAGACATGGACAGGATTTGATTATTACTGTAGTGCATGGTGTGTAAGTGAGCAGCAACCTTGTCCGAGCATTCGGTTTGATTTGAGAACCTCAATAATTAAGACAACCTACAGATTTGGCTTATTTTTCAGATATTCCTGAAATTCTTGACAATGTCTATGATTGTTGCATAATTATGTGGGTCAACCACGCGTCTCTTTTAGCTATAAAGTGTGGTGTTTTTCTTACTCAACCACTGTTTGCGGGTCTAGTGGACCCACCATGTTGCTGGGTTTTTAAATCAACTCAGCTATAACAATTTTTGTAAAAAAAAATACCAAATGTTTACTTCATCTCACATGCTGACCCCTGTCCAACACTTAAAGTGTCTAAAACGGGGATGTGAACACTAAACGAATCGCATTTACTTTTACCTCATGTGGATGCCCTGGTGTGTGTGTCCCTTACCTGGAAAGGGGATGGCACCAGGTTGCCCTACAAGCTGTGAGACAGTGTGATACTCAATTTTCTGTTAGGAAACCTTAGGTCCTTTCATCCACATGAATTGTGATTAATCATGTTGTTATACACAAAATTCAAAAGTTGTGTATTTTATACTCAGCTATAAGAATTTATGTAAAAGAAACACCAAATATTTACTTCATCCCAATTCCAAGCAATAGAGGCAGCATATATGGTTAATATTAAGCATGTACCTCTGTTAGATCATGTTTATAAATAATTCGTTTTTGTGATAAAACTTAAAAAGTAAAAACCAATATCAACATATGGGTGGAAAAAGTGTTATAAACAGTTCAAAATGAAAGAATGTTGAGAAATAGAACACAATTTTGAAAAAACACCAGCCACACTGAACTTTCTAAAGAAAAGTTTCAAATGAATTTTTCTTTTCATAAACACTGAACATGTGTCCCACAGACTCAAATACCACACAAGGGCTAAACAAGCTCAAACCAGCCACAATGAACTGATACATATAATGGTCATAGTTTTCCTGTGTATGTTTTTGCATGCATGTGATGCCTTTATACTGTATACTTCTGTCAATTTTGGTTCCACACACGTCACAGTGCTTCATTTTTATTATTGGCCGCAACTTAGAATGATGAAAATACTCTCTCCCTCTCTCTCTCTCTCTCTCTCTCACACACACACACACACACACACACACACACACACACACACACACACACACACACACACACACACTATAGTTGGTCTAGGTAAGAAAGTCAGACATATATGCAACAGCATCTCACACTTCAGGTTCTGCAGGTGGTTGTTCTGCGGGTCAGGCTGTGTTTGCAGAGTGAGAATATCTAGAATGGGTTAAATATGCAGGAATATGGGATCAGACAAATTTCAGCACCTGAAATGTCACAGTGTTGCAGCTTTGCCTGTGAATAGCATCTCCACACTTGTATTACCTACAGGTCACATATGTAATAAAAATGCGGGGGGCATACAGTGTGATCCCACTGAAAATGTGTTATTGAATACGCTCTTAACACAAAAATGAGCCAAGGCCAAGCAATCTGAGCCTGAAATAAATATGAATTGACTCATTTTTCTATTCATAAATATTGAACGTGTGTCCCACAGACTCAAACACCACACAAGGGTTAAACAAGCTCAAATCAAAGAGTATTCTCTATGCACAAATGACATAAAAATACTTTTTGCAGTCTCAAGTGTCACAAACATAGTCCTGGTTGCCTCTATCTGGATCACTGCTATCTGAAATTTAGCACCTGTTCTTTAGTTCTGTTAATCAGCGTGTCTTTCTTCTGCTCAGTCACTCTGAAGTCTTGCTGCTGGCTTGCAGACATTTGTACTGTTTCATTTGTTTATTTAACAGTGACAATTCACACAAATCAGCCTCATATGTGTAGAATTTAACCTGTAGTTTTTAGTTAATCAAGAGTTCTACATCAGTTGCTCCATGCTGAAGTAAAGCTTTTCTTTAAACACTTTTACGCACTCAGAAGCATCATGTATCCCTGTTCATTACTCAGATCTTGAACCAATACATCTTTCACACATCTAGAAACTAGCAAAACTGCAAAACTACAAAACGTATGCAAGAGGCTGCAAGGGCAGTTATATGTGCCATATGCAGCATAAGAAGCAGAATTCCATCTACATTCAGCATTAAGAAGCAACGATATAGACTATATCAGCTCACAACAGTAATCCAATTATTGCCTTAACAAAAAAATAACCTGATTTCACATTTCACATTCAAAGCTCTTAATATACAAGCTAAAATTAGGCTATGGATAGACCGTGAATGGACTATTCAAAATACATGCAGTGACATGTTTTTTTCCCAAAACAAAATGAGAAGCAATAATCTAAGGTTTCATCGCTTTTATTTTCAAGTGAAGAACTATCATCGTCAGTTTTATCACAACAATAAAACCACAAGCATAGCCAGTAACACTGATATTGTTACAGTGGCACCTGTCAAGGGGTGAGATATATCAAGAAGCAAGTGAACTGTCAGTTCTTGAGGTTGATGTGTTGAAAGCAGGAAACTGGGCAAGCGAAAGGATCTGAGCCAGTTTGACATTTGTGATGCCTAGATGACTGCATCAGTGCTTCTCCAAACTTGCAGGTCTTCCAGGGTTCAGATCTTCCAAAATTCGTCCAAGAAATGAGAACCAATGACAGGGTCGTGGTTACCTATTGATATGTGTGGGGAGGGAAGGCTGTCTAGTCTGATCCTACAGGAGAGCTGGCACAAATTACTAAAAAGCTAATGCTAGCTATGACATGTGTCAGGACACACATAGCATCACAGTTTCCTTTATGTGTGGCTGCATATCCACAGACCGGTCAGAGTACCCATGCTGACCCCTGTCCAACACTTAAAGTGTCTAAAATGGGGATGTGAGTATCAGACAAATCGTATTTATTTTTACACCATGTGGATGCCCGGGTGAGTGCGTCCCTTACCTGGAAAGGAGGTGGCACTAGGTTGCCCTATGATAGGAATACAAGCTGTAAGACAGTGTGATACTCAGTTTTCTGCTAGGACACCTTAGGTCCTGTCATTCACATGGATGTGACTTTGAAATGTACCACTCATCTTAACACTGTTGTAGACCAAGCCCACTCCTTCCTACAGGCAGTGGCTTCTTTCAGCAGGATAATGTACACTGTGCAAAATATTTCCAGGTATGATTTGTAACCCTCCTGCAAAACATAACCATGCCTTGTGACCATACAGTTATTTATATAACATTTTTTTTTATTTTAAAATTGTTATTAATCACGTTGTTATACACAAAATTCTAATATAAAATTTTATATTAAAATCCCTGCTATATGAACAAAAGTGCAACAAAATTTGGTTTGCAAACACTTTAAAGCTTTTTAACAGCAGTGTTCCCTTTAACACAGTTACAGTTAAAATATATCACTTGCAAATCTTTAAGGATGTAATGTAATCAAATCA
The DNA here is from genome assembly GCA_037974485.1 of Hemigrammopetersius urotaenia. Classification (NCBI taxonomy): domain Eukaryota; kingdom Metazoa; phylum Chordata; class Actinopteri; order Characiformes; family Alestidae; genus Hemigrammopetersius; species Hemigrammopetersius urotaenia. Next base: position 7,554 of record JBBPDC010029816.1, on the reverse strand, counting down.
AATATAAAATCAAAGCTATTTGCTACTGCAGGGAATTCACATCCAGAGCATGTGGGCAGAACCATTGCAGCAGTTGCAAATGGGAAGCAACTCTATTATCTAAATGCAGTATTATTAAAGTTTCTGTTGGTGTAATGGTCAGACACGCCAATACTTTTATCCATATAATATGTACGAAAGTAAAGGGAAGCCTGACCCCTGAGAAAACCAAACGAGATGTGGTGCACACACCCACAAGCACAAAAAGACAAAGAACTTTTTGTAAAAAACCCTGCATTAATGCAAGTTAAAATAATTGTCAGCATTAAGTAAATAATAACATGTTAACTTGCCCATCCCTAATCACTATATAATTTAGTAATATGAATATAATGAATGTATCATTCTATTTAATTCTGAAAATACTGCATGGAGTACAATTCAAATTACATAAGTCCACATCGAAAGAAGACAATCCCCTCTCTGAAAATGTGGCCTCCTAACTTCAAAATCCAAATCAGGGCAGAAAAGCTCATTCTCAAGCTCATGGTAAAAATCTTATCTCGTGACTATTGTATTAGTGTAAAACGTTTTACTTTTTAAAGGATGAATAGTCACTAAACTAAAACAATGGAACCATGAACATATGGTAGATTTTCAGACACACTATTGCTTTTGTGAATTGTTACATCCCAAGCCAAAACGTTTTTGATATAAAGTGGCAAGTGAAGCATGTGGGCTGCCACCAACAGGGGGCACCCAGGGAGCAATATGTGTGGACAGTGCCTTGGTCAAGGGAACCATAGCGATGACACTAGCAGTCCTGGGATTCAAACTCACGCCCTTCTCATCACAGGGCGAACTACCTAACCACTAGGCCACCAGCTGCACCAAAAATAAGGTCAGAGCTTAACTCAAGCTGGCCTGTACGGGGATCAAACCCACAACCTTGGTGCCACTATTTACTTTGAATAGTAACAAGAGAATTGGGAAGTTCTTCATCGATACCAGAGAAGAGTACTGTAACAATAAACACTTTTGCTAAATCATTAGAAAATGGGTTTATGCTAAGAAAACTATTCAAGGTATTGTTTCTGACTTACTTTTAAATAATTGCACTTCTACTGCACTTTCAGTTATCTTTGATGTATCCTTTTATTAATTTATTAACCCGGGAATACACCACAGTCACATGTGAACATACCACAGCACAATGTGAAATTCTTTTTCTGCATTTAACCCACTCACTGAGTGAAACAGTGGGCTGCTACCAATGAGGGGCGCCCCAGGAGCATTGTGTGGGGACGGTACCTTGTTCAAGGGAACCTCAGTTGTAACACTAGCAGTTGGGATTTAAACCCACAACCTTCTGACTGCAGGGCCAACGTCCTAACCACTAGGCCATCCAGCCCTTCATCTCAATTTTATTTTTTATTTATTATTATTTTGTTTTCTATTTTCTATTTCTTTGACAAGCATTGCAAATGCAAACGTTATTTGATCAAGTCTCTTCAATTCTGGTACTAGAAGGCCAGGTCCAGCACACCACTAAAACTGTCCATTATCAGATGAGTTCATTCATTCATGTTTGGTCCTGGAGACTTGCCATACAGGAACAGAACTGCAGAAACTAACTCTTAGTGTCTCCAATTTAAACATCTTGAAGGTCTAAGTAGCCACAGGCTTGTTTGACACACATCCTCTGACAGGAACAGATGACAGAGAAGAATTGGTAATTAAGCACATCATAATGAAGACATACGCAGCTGGAACGCAGAAAAAAGATGGTCGTAACGAATCAGACCTGATGGGATTCCAAGAGGCTTATGATGAGTCATCCAACACACTCAGTCTTCAATATAAACATATAATATCACATACACGCACACGCACACAGATGGATACATGTTTTTTTTTTACCTGGGTTAAAATAGTTCAGCCACATCAAATGCTGTAAATATTCATTTCAGTGTGGAAAAAATACTACAAAGAAGGTGCCTGTACATACTTCATTATTAAACCATGGTAAAACCTGCATTCTTGTACTGGAAATTTGCTAAAGTGAATGGGACATTTTTGAGTCTATCAAAACCATGTCCCCAAAAAAACTGAAAACAATGCTCACTTGCAACTCAGGTAATATTAGTTTTATTAAAATTCATAAATCTCTACATTTCCATGCTGAAATACTCTTATATTTTTGTCCCATGACAGCTGCAGGACTGCATGGTGCTATGGTGGGTAGCACTGTTGCCTCACTGCTAAAAGTCATTGGATTCAATCCCTAGCTGTGGGGACCAAGGGTCCTTCCTGTATGGGGTCTACATATCCTCCCTGTTTCTGCCAGATGTTCAGATTTACTCCTACAGTCCCAAGAAATGCGTGTCCAGTGAGTTGGAAATGCTTAGTTGCATCTAGGACACCTGTTTAAAGTGTGCCTCTATCGTTTGTCCAGTGGATGTTACAATATGATATAAAATGTCATTTAATATGCCATTTACACTGATTGTTGATTACAAGTGTAACAAGGATTAACAAACAAGAAATGGAATACTGTCTGCTATTGTTAACTAAAATTTAAAATGAACAATGAGAGTAGACATAAGGTACTGTATATGCTATATGAACAAAACTATTGGGACGGCTGACCATTACACCAACAGGGACTTTATTGTCATTGCATTTAAATACATAGACTTTAATATGGAGTTGGTCTTCCTTTGCAGCTACAACAGCTTTCACTTTTCTTGGAAGGCTTTCCACAAGATTTTGGCGTTTCTGACTTTGTGCCCATTCATTCTGTAGAGCATTTATGAAATTGCTGTTCCACTTCTTCCCAAAAGTGTTGGATGGGGTTGAGGTCAGGGCTGTGTGTGGACGAGTCATGTTCTTCCACACCGAACCGAATCTAACCATGTCTTTATGGAATTTGCTTTGTGCACTTGGGCACACTCTTCCCTGTCTTCCCCAAACTGGGTCCACAAAGTTGGAAGCATGGCATTGCCCAAAATGTCTTGGTACAATGAAGCGATAAGATTACCCTTCACTGGAGATAAGGGGCCACCAGAAATTTGAGATGGAGCAAAAATGTGGATTATCTAGGAGACCTTAAGGACCAATTTGAGAACCCCTGCTTTAAAGTGCTTAAAATTAATTTGAGTGATTTGGGGGAAACAGATTTTCCTTTTTAAACTGTAGGTGTGTGCGTGAATGTGTCTACGTATTGATGTACACCTTGCACTGACATGCACTTTAGGTGACTGGATAACATGCAGAATTTAACATTTTTTCCACGAAGATACAAGCTACATTTGTGAGTGCCTCTGACAGACCAGTCAGATCAGATTTTGTGTATTTTTTCGTGTCATGTGGGGGGCTTTAGAATGAGCAAAAATGAAGTCGGAACATTTATAACAGCTCAGACATGAATAGTTGAAGCTTTTAAAAGACATGTGGATAGCATTTGTACTAGGTATGCTGTAGTTTAATGTTAGCCTTTAAGCTAACATTAGCTGCTGATCACATCATCCAACCCTGCTGTCTTTTCTTATTCATATTCTAGAAGCAAAACTAATAGTCATGTTTTAATACAGCACAGTTGCTCGGTTAGTCACAGTCATTAAAATGATATGCAAAATCTTAGTTACATGTGATTTTTTTCCAGTTTTTACTCTGGAATGAAAAAAAACATATCTGTTCTGTTCACACTGGGAATACATTTTGGTGAAAAGTGTAAATGAAATTTTTAAGTGTTATTTGTTGTGCCTAATGTGTCATCATTATCTCTGTGCTTGTCACTTTTATGAGCTATTTGTTTTCACGCCCATTGACCTAATGAAAGCAATTCAGACTTTTCATTTTTTGCTTTAAACAGTCCTTGCAATCATTGGTTAACCAAAAATGCATGTAATAATATTTTGGATATATATTATACATTTGTAATCTTTGAAGTTTTGTATGAGTTTATCTCTTATGTGCTCAAACCACAAGTCCACACTTAACTGAGAGAGATCTGCAACTAAGGCTAAACCAGAAAATACATTTATAAAATCACTTTATGACATCTTTTCATTCACTAAAAATCATGAGCATCATTTGATGCTAGTGATGTGTCATCATTATCTCTGTTTTGCCACTATTATAAACTGTTTGTTTTGATGTACATTGACCTAAGGAGAGCAATACAGACTTTTAATTTTGCTGTCAAATCAGTTTGTCCACAAGTGATTTTTACTGCCTATGGTATTATTTTACCTACAGTTCTAAATTTGACAATTACAGTAAACCCCTCGGTTTTACGCGGATTTAGTCTAACGCTCATTTTTTCTGAGAACTAAACTGTGATTGGTGGCGGTAATACACTAAAAAGTTGTCAACCGCCATAAAAAGAAGAAGAAGCCTGCTGCAGAATGTAGCGTGACTGCTCTTTGTCTTGTCCTCATATTTTAGTGTTTTAATTGCTTGGAAAAAATATATATTTTCCAGCAGCAACAATAACTTGCATGGCAAAGAATGGTTGGAGAGTAATGATGAGTTCTGGTGATGAGGTTCAAAAGTACTGATAGAGACTTTTTTTAGAGTACTTAGCTGCTTTGGCCACTGGGTCAATAATTGTTCTTAGATTTAACTTATATTTATCCTTTTGTGCTAACTGAAGTAGTCTCCAAGTTGTGGTTAGATTTATTTGAATAATTTCATTTAGAAATATAGATCTTCATTTTCTTCACAACACAGGTGCATTTGTTTCTAAATTCCTGAAAAGGAGGTCAGGGTAGGAATCTCCAGGAAGTAACCAGGCTTTTTTACTTTAAGGAATAGTCCTTAAAGCTGTTAAAAACATGAGTCAAATCCATTATGGAAAACGCAGTGTGAAATCAAAAGGCCATACCATAACACACTGAGATAAACATAATATAGGAAGCCTTGCTCTTAAGAATTGCGTATTCATAACATCATGCAACATCCCTCTTTAGTGCTGCGACTTATGAGAACCTAAGTACAAATACTGAAACCTCACAGTGTCTGATCTAAAGGCAATGCTACTTGCTGAAGTAGTCTAAAGCACTTACATGGCACTAGGAAACTGTGAGGCAGCTAAAATGTGGCATAGTAAAGAAAACATTTCTCCAGAAAACATATAAGAGGATCTTCAGCAACGGTGATAAAGCACAAAAAATAAATACATATTGAAGTGGCACAGCCAGAGGCCTGACCTGAATTCTATTGAAAATTGAAGATGACCCCCAAAATAATCAACCTACTACCCACAATGTGAGTTTGTGCAGTAAAGATGGATGGACAAAGGCTGTGAAATCTTGTGTGCTACATTGACAGATACAGGCCAAAAGTAATGTTCCAGCCAAACGTCCAACTACTAGTGAGTGTACCATTTCTTATGTTTACTTATTTGCTTATTTCATCATTTTTTTCTGAAAGAAAATGGGGGCATGTCTTGTTCAGCTGAACACTGTAATATGTGTTATGTAAATAAAGAAGGCATTCAACCAGCCTTGTGCGAATACAGTACACGCAGGCAGAAACAAATAGGGAGCTTAAGAGTGGTATTGACTAAGGATGAAATTTTCTGCGCATTGCTGTTGTCTTCCAACGACTGACAAAGTGACAATGAACAACAATAGCACAGATTGCTGGCTTTGATGCAGAAAAATGCACTTTTAATTATGATTTATAATTAGCATTGTTCTGCCAAGTGTTCCCCAGTGCAGAACAACAGCAGAGAAGAGCAAGTTAACACCGATTAAAGGAACACAAAGACAAAAGCTTACATAATTGTTGCTTCTTGGGAAGCCCACAGACTGCTACTGACCTCTGCTGGATGAAAGTGGCTCCCGCTTGGACACTGAGAAAAACAGGCTTGGCAAATTCTTTTTTCGCACATTTAATCAACTTTTCTAAAGGTTTCTCCACTTGGTTCAAAGATCATTAACATTGTAAGTACACCATACATTGCTACACATAAACATATACACACTACTAAACATCTTTGCTGGTGTTTAAAGAGCTACAAACCATTATGTATAGATGTTTTAAACTGTATTGTAAAATCAACAAGAGAGAAAATTCCTGAGGAAATTTTGAGATTGGCCTGCTGCACATGCCCCAGATGTGTTAGTGTTCCTAATGAAGGATCCGGTCTGTGCCATGTGATGCTTTGTTGAAATACAAAACTCCCTTCATTGAAATGTGGCCAAAAAGTAATGGAACTGAGCAAAAAGGCATGCGTGAAAACAAAGGAATAGTGAGTGCAGGGCTTGGATGAGGAGGTGGGTATGTGGGGGGACGCGGAGGTTTCTTGTGAAGTTTCACTACATTTGGTTACTGTTAGGAGACTGAAATATTCGTCATCTCTTGAAACTGCATTAATTAGAGTTGGGTTAAAATGCATAGAAGTGAATGGGGGGAAAATGGATGAGCAATAAGAAAGGAAAAGACGAGTGCTGGTCATATTTACTTGCACTTTTTGTACGGTGTCCTGGAAAGACGCCTATAAATAAAATGTATTATTATTATTAAATGACCACATTTGTGTGTTCGGGGAGTTGGTCAGAGGTATCACATGAATTTTGGTGGGTTTTGGACGAAGCATGTCCGAGCAGGACAATCTGAAAGGTGAATCCCAATTTATTGTTTATGGCATTGTTGCCGTATTTGTTGGTGAACTGCAACGCCACAGTAGCTCCAAAATAGCAACAAAAAAAATACACACCTTGCGCTGCTAATATATAGGTTGCCTGGGTGCGCGCTACGATTCAAACCGCATTCAGTGCGACAGAAGCCTTCAGCTCCTATTTATTTCCAATGGGCAGGTCCATAATTAATCAGTTTTGACATTCAATTTGATCTCTTGAGACATTGTTACTTAGCTTCATTATTCTTGTCCAGACAATTTTCTTTTTACTTCTAAAAAATATACTTTCAGTACATGGCCAAGCAACAGGTTGACTATTAAGGAAGCTTCAGTTATTCTCTATACACTTGAAAGGACTTTACAGCTGTAAGATGGTTTTTCCTTTAAAATATTTTCTGAAGGAAAGTGTAAATCACTGTCATTCTCTGATGACTGCAAAAAGCACATAAGACCTTTGATGAGGACAGCAGCATCATTAGTCTAGTCCACTTTTTTTTATCCCTTTTCCTGTAACCTTAAAAAGTGATCCACTTGGTTTCTTTGTCAACACTTCATGTTTGGCTTCCTTCCCATTCCTGAGCTGGAACAGAAAGTTATAACAGGGTAAAGTTCAGTTTCAAACAAAACCTGGGGTAAGAGCAGAGACATCACTGTCTGAAATCCAGCATGTCATTATTATGTATTTCTTGTGTATGTGTATTTTGTAAATATCACATGTACATTTTAGAAACCTAAAATGCTGATGACATCATTCTAAATATATGATCTTGTAGGCAGTTAAATACTATACTGGTATCCTCTGCTGTTGTTTTAATGCACAAGTCATCTAGGCTAGCTAATACATTATTTGATGTACAGTGGTGTGAAAAACTATTTGCCCCCTTCCTGATTTCTTATTCTTTTGCATGTTTGTCACACTTAAATGT
>JBBPDC010029805.1:0-12349 GCA_037974485.1 Hemigrammopetersius urotaenia | reverse complement strand
TCTCTCTCTCTCTCTCTCTCTCTCTCTCTCTCTCTCTCTCTCTCTCTCTCTCTCGCTCTCTCTCTCTCTCCATCTCTCTCTCTCTCTCTCTCTCTCTCTCACTCTCTCCTTCTCTCTCCCACTCTCTCTCTCTCCCAAGATCTATTGCTTGCATTTATCAGCGCCCTAATCTCCTTCCATATCTTTCCTCGTCTGCCAGAGGGTTAAGCGCCATCATAACTTAAATGGCTTTGCCAATTAAAAGCATAATTGATTAAACTATTAAAAGGTGAGGTAATGCCTTCAGTGACTTACAGCAGATTAATTCTCCGGCACTGGTCGAAACTGTTCATGCATGAAAAACTCTTTCAAAGGCATGCGAAGTGAAATATCTGCACATACATCACAACCTTTTCCAGTCTGGAGAAATGCATTAACAATGACAGGTGAATGAAGAGGTCAGATTACAAAGGATACAGAAAGTCTCTGTATATGATGGGAAGCTTCCAGTGAGTCGCCTCACGGAAAACAAATCCAAGCTCACGTCCTCATTGTCAGAAAAGAAGATTAGGGGAGCATTATAACACCCTTGTGATACTCTTTTTAAGCCTTATCTTGCCAGTCGTTGGTAAAGTGGCTATTCATCACTACTTTGTGCAGCACTAATTATGACGAATTATGTATGATGATGTAGTTATTGGTTAATAAAACTGCGCTGAGATACTGGTTGGACAAGACTAAATGAGAGCATTACAAAGTAATTACGATATCCCTGATATCCCTATATATAGTTAACACATTACTGTCTCACAACATTTATAATTTTATTGTTTTTAAAGCAGTGGTTTTCAATCCAGTCCTCAGGACCCCGGGATGGCCCAGGTTTTTATTCTATCCAGCTGTTTTAAAGTGAGAATTCTGGTCGAGGAGATGGCCATGAAGCCACAGCAGATCAAACAATTAACATTAGTAGATCATTACAATGTATTTGAAAAACACCTTAACATCTTAAGCACCCATATCAAAATTTTTTCACATAATTTTTTTATGTGATTTTTACAACATTTTGTCAATTCTCCAGTGCATGATTGGAAATAAAATTCACTGTTTTGATTCTTGTGATGACATATCCCCCTGTCAGCTTACAGAAGCTCCTTTCAGTCTCCCTGAAGACATATTTCAGGTCCGACTGCTAATAAAGAGAAGATCATGTCGAAATGAATTATGTGAGCTTATACCTAAGGAGATATTTTAAATTAATTTATGAATTATATCCATTATGTACACTACTGGTCAAAAGATTTAGAACACCCACATTTTTCTGTATTTTTGTAATGAAATTCAAGCGGTTTAATGCAACTATGTTCCCGTAAGTGTGTGGCACTTATAGGCTGCTCTACTTTTACTCTTCTGTCCAGTTCTTCCTAAAGCAGCTAGATGGGGTTTAAGCCTGGAGATTTCTGGCCACTCCATGTTCTCCAGCTCATCTTGGACATACTTGGATGTTTTCGGTCACTATATTGCTGTAGAACAAACCCGACCAACTAGGCACATAACAGAAGGAACCACATGGCGCTACAAAATTATTTCCCACTTCTGGGTAACCTTACCATTTTAAAAGCTCTCGCAGTTCAGCTCTGTCCTTTCTGCCATTTAATGATATTCATTGGACTTGAACTGTTTGAATTTAAAAAGCTTGAAACACTGGAGTGTTCTAATATTCTTGACTGGTAGTATATATGCATATATGTACCTCAAGCATGTTAAATGGATGTTCCAGCTTCCCTTTCACTCTCCTAACAATTGATGCAGTCACAGTTTGTAGCAGTTGAGGAACCAGAACATGACTTTGCTCTTTAACACAGAGCAAGCTGAGCATCACATAGACATTATGCTGTTCCAAAGGACAATAAGGTTATCAGCAAATTGTTAACATCTGCATAGCGGCAGTGTTTTAAACAAGTATCTTACAATGTTAGTCTGATATCATCATGCATTCTAATAATCTAAAGGTTTGACATTGCACACCAGAAGCTCACAAAATGGCACAGGTGTGGCTCAAGGCGGACAGGCAGACAGAATGAAGGGACAAAGAGAAAAGAAAAGCAATGCACTGAAATAAATGTCTGCAAGCTGGGCTGAACTAATTACTAGATAAAACATCTATGATGGCTTTGGTTGTATACACGCAGGAGGACGTGTATGTGGGAAAAAGATAAGGTCTTCATTTGGAGCATTGTTCTCTGGGCGTCAGTGCGGCACTTATTGAAAATCTATAGCATTTCATTAGTAGCAGTGCAGACCCAATCAATCCTCATCGCCGCTCACTGTCTCCGTATAAACAAATCCAGAACGGTAGCTGTTCTGCATGGGGGCCTTTATCTTGCCCTAACGCAGCGCAATCAGCAGATCTTTACATGCGCTTGCTGCACAAGCAAGTCAGACGCTGGGTGAATTTGTTTTCCTTTATCCTGTCCTTGCCAGTCAACACTGTTGGGCCACACGGCTTGCCACTATGGAAAGGAGAGAGAAAGAAAGTTTATTGTTGTAATTTTATTTGCTTAAAATCATCCAGATAGTTCTGGTATGATTTGAAGTGATGGAGCTCAACTGAACACCTTGGGGACAAGTTGTAGCTCCACTGAACTTGCTTGGGATGAGTTGAACTGTAGAGGTGAAGCTACATTGAACACCCTTGAGATAAGTTAGAGTGATAAATCTCAAACAGCTTTTGGATAAATTGGAACGATGGGGACTCCTTTTGAACACCTTTGGGATGAGTTGGAGTAATGATGCTCTACTGAACCTTTTTTGTGATTAGTTGGAGTAACAAAGCACCACTGAACACCTTTGGGGTGAGTTAGAGCGGTGGGAGCTTCACTGAACAGTTCCATGACATTCTATAACCTAAGAAAGATTGTATGTGAAGACTTTTATTATTATCAGCTTGTCATTTCTTCTCTCATTTAATTACTCAGTAAAAATGACTCAACCCCCCTCCCCTTTTGGCGCCATGTCGGACACTTTTACAGTTTCCACTGTCCACAAATGCCATCAAAGGCCATTTTAATTGACACAGTCAATGAGTCTTAAGGGATGAGCCATGTTATACAATTGACTTTATCTTAATTATATCACATACGGACATAAGAGCATTTGATGAACCCGGAAAATTGCCTCTGGTGTTTGGGGGTTTCATCTGTTGGTACTTTAATGCTGTCATTGTGATCTTGTGGCAGGATTGCTGGTTTCCCACGATGTTTAATAAGATGTGTAATCAGTGAATGTGGGAATAATTGACATTTTGGCCAATGAAAACATCTTAGTTCTGGGCAATATATGTAATGTTTCTCATTCTAATATCATTATGAGAATATTATAGATTAATCAGATTGTTTCATTATTATTTTACTTATACAAAGGAATCTTATATAGTGAAATGATTTGCAATGTCCTTCCTTCAAATGATAAGATCATATCCTCATTTCAGTTGGTAAGATTGAAACTGGCTGAAAAATCTCATAATAGTCTCATAATGTAAAGCAGGATGCAGGATTCAGGATGCATATTAGTGTCTCGGTTAGGAATAGGGATTGGTGAGCAGCTAGAAATCCATAGAGAGACCAAATACAAAGCAAAGGAAGGGAAGAACAGTGCTAGGCAAAGACAATACAATACACCCACAATCACAGACTACCAAACTAAATACACTGTAAAAGAAAATAACCCACTGTACTACACTCAAACAACCAAGTAGTGTTATTTGATGTATGAACTAAAACATTTTACAATGAAACACAAAATGCAAAATGGACAAGATTAAATGAAAGAGCATCTAGGTGAATTAAATCAATTTGAGACAATAGAAGATTAATAGATTGCACTGAATGCTTTCAGGTCAGAAGGTCTGTAGAAGTCTGACTTTATTTGATTGAAAAGTGTTACACAAGTTAAACCAACCAAAACTGTACACAAATAATTTAAAATGGAATGAAATAAGACATTTTAAGAAATTATTACTTTAAAGTAGAAACATTGAAATATTCTGAACTTCAAAATATATATTTGCCAGCATAATAAAACCTTTCATTTAAATATGCGAGGTTTGTTTGTTTTTTACATGATAAAACACTTTTCATTATGCTGTATCAACAATGTTTACACTGTGTCAAAATATAGAGTTTAAATCGTAGAAGAAATTGAATTGGTGATGAATGGAACCAGCGGTACAGCCTACATGTACCCCCTATGTCATCAATGACTGAGATAGACCAAAAGCTTCTCAAAACAATGTATCGGGCATCAGGCAGCACATTCATAACCATTTCATGCAATAACTTTCTGTGAGGGAGATTTTAGGGACAGATGTCTGGTTGAAAATGTCTGTCTTTTTAAGTTTTTCTGCAACCCATTAAATTAACAAACTCAAATTGTTTGAAGTAAAGGATTCTGAAATGAGTAAAACATGCTTACACTTTGGGCTTTAATCCCACTGACAAGAAACAAGAACCACCTGAAAGCAATGATTAATGGGCAGGCATAAGAATTCGCCACCAAAGTAGATTCTGTAATTAGATAAGGTGAACAGGGATACAAGGGTCAAGTCGAGCTAAACAGGGGATGAGACTAAAGAGAAGGCTGTAGAGTGTAGTGTCAGGGCAAGGAAACTCTCACAGTCTCACAGAAAAATACATACAGCTAATTTCATTATGATCATTACATACAGCTATACATAATAGATGCCTTCGCTTGACTGCTACATGATAGATACATGATGCAAAACATATATATATATTATTAACATATACCATACATATATTATATGGTGACACAGGCAAAACAGTCAGTTTGAGTTTCCAATTCTTATGGGCATGATAAATAATGATTGACGGTCAGTATCTGTTCCCTGGATGTTTTGTTCACGTGTTATCTTCGTCAGCAGAGTCGCATGAGAAGCCCTTGAGCTTATCTTAGGCCTTATCGTCCTGTGGATCAACAAGTGGATGTAGATTCAGTCACTATCAGAAAAAGGTCATCTTTTAGATAACATGTAGCTTTAAACTGCAGCTTTATCAGTCACTCGGAAATCGAAAAATTGAATTATTCAGTGGCTTCTACGAATTATTTGGTAAGTGCGATAAAACTAGCCAGTTTAGTAGAAACACCTATCTTATAGCTCCACAGTTACAGACAGTTCCTTTCCACAGCCCTCTATTTCAATTCAGTTCAATTAAATTCAATTTTATTTATATAACACTTTTTACAACAGTAAATCTGTCAGTAGTCCGCCAGTCAGTAATCTTCCGGGTTCACTAATTGCAGTGCGGGTATGGGAATGACTTTCAGCTGTCCCGAGTTAAGACCGATATGTGTGTGTATATAAGGAAGCCGAAATGGATGCTTCGGCGCTAATCAGTGTTTATCTTCTTTACGGTGTTTTCATTAAAAGGAATATATTCTTAAAGAACGTCGTGTTATCTGTGCATGCCATCTGCCCATCACACCAACCCACATTGGTCAGGTGCCTAGGCAACCCAGGTGTAGTTAGGAGTTTCATTAGCTCCACGTCTGGATTGCTAGGTACATAACGACAAGTCCACCTGTCTCTAGTTTATGTTAAGTGATATGATCAGTATCCCCGTCGTGTGATTGGAGGTCTGTGTAAGTGTGTGAAGTTTAAAAGCCCAGCTCAGCCAGAGAATCGTTGTGTGTTCACCCATTTTATTGGTGAACTTGTCGGGAGAAGCTAAGGGTTAGGAAAGGAAACCGTATTACCCTCAAGTCAAGTCAAGACAAGCCCAGGGTTTAAAAGAAGAGAAAAACCAAAACTATTTCTCTCCCTCTCCCTCTGTACCTACACAGGTGTGAGCACCAGGAAGTTATCCTCACTGATGTGAGCAAGCCTTGAGAAAGTTGTCCAGAGAAGAGGGTCGTCAGGACAGTGTGTGATTGTGCCAATGTATTGTTTATGTTCCCCGGAGAGAAGGTTCTCAGATGTCTTTGAAGTATTAGGCACACTTTGCTTTATATGGTTTGAGAACTTGAGAAAGAAATGAAAGATCCCCCTTGCAAATATGTTGCCTGCTGCTGCGTCCTTTGGCTTAGCCCCTGTGACACTTGTTCCTCTCATTCAACATTTCTTTTATTATTTTTTATTATTATTTTGTCTAATAGTTTGCTGCAGTACAGGTAATATGAGTCTGTTAACATAGACAAAGGCTAAACAATAACAGAAATTTGGAGAAAGAAGGAAAATTAATAAAGCAAATAATAATAATATATTACTTAAGATACAATATTAATTATATTTTATTTTAGGAGAGCATCTGTCCCTCACAGTGTCTGCCAAGAAAAACTCTGGCCTTTGGACAAATGTAGTTGATGGCTCCTGTCCTAGTGAGAAGCCAAGGGCGAGAGAGGCGAGGAAAAACTCCCTGAAGTTGGAGTAAACCTCAGGAGGAGCCAAGACTCAGAAGTGGAACCCATCATCCTCTAGTCGCCCCAGAGGAAAAGAGAGTCTCTGTTTGGAAAATTAACAATAGAAGGCCTTCGTACACAGCTTAATCACTGTTGGACCATTTATGGCTAACACAGTAGGTGCAGTTAGAGTAAGTAGAGGTAGTTTTTTTGGAGTCTCCATGAAGAGCAGAATGAGAGTCTCTAGTCCACAGCAACAGGTACAACAATCAACAGCAGAAACTGGTCGTCCGCTCTCAGCAAGTGATGCTGACCTGGCAAGTGTAAGGCCTGGCACGGGAGACGGAGGGGTGTGGCAAGCTAATGACACAGAACGGTCCACACCTGAGCAACTTTCCAGGTCTTCCAGCAAACCAATCAGGACTAGATCTGCTTCACCTGAATACTAGGGGAAGGACCTATATATAGACTTGATTGGGTAGAAGTCAGTGCGAAGTTTACTTGCCCTGTGGTAGTTCTCTGAGCCTGCTTTTCCCTAGTTTCCTGTTTGTTGGTTCTGACCCTGTTTCTGCTCTCTTCGACTTCTCCTTTTTGCCTTTCGGACTTTGGACTTTTGCTACTTTGGATTACCTGTTTTTTTTAAACTTTTGACTGTTATTGGATTACTCTTTTGGACTGTGGATTTTTGTACATTAAAAACCTTTTGTATTTGGATCCTTTGTTTTGCAATCATTACAGCAAGGTGTGTGGCATTTGTGCATTACACATTAGTACAGCACAAATAAATCAAGTCAAGACCATCACTATGGTAAGAAACGAAAGGATTTTAGGATGTCCAACACCTACTGTGCTCAGAGACTATTAAGACAGAGAAATTTGAGAAAAACAGATAGTGTGGATGGGAATATGGATGGAAATAAAATAGATCAGATTCCTGAAAAATGATCTAATGTACAATAGTTTATAAATTCTCAGTTTATATTAGTCCTAATTCTAAATGGAAAGCAAAGGCTGACTGTAGTTCAGTAGTTCATGAATGATCTTGCAGGACAGCAAGTCTGCATGATGGTAATTTTGCATAAATAGACTGCAAAAGTGGTTCTTCTTGGTTCATTATGCTTTCTAAATGTGTTTTTCAAAGGCCTTATTAATTAAGCACGTCTCTCCTCTGTTGACAGCTGAAATTTATTTGAGCACTACAGCAAAGTCAGCGCTGATTACAAAGACCTTGTTAGGGCCTCAGTTAAGGCAGCATGGCTCACTTAAGCTTCAACACCATTATTATGCTAATTTAGCCTTTAGTGCTCTGACAGAGCTCTTATTTAGCACTGTCAGGCCAAGCGGCAGTTTATTCAATCACATCTCCTCCGCGCTCTGGGATCCTTTACATCGACAGAAAGCGTGCTTTGCCTGAACAAAATGACCAAATCACCTGCACAGTCAGAGTCAGCGAAACTGAAGAGTGATTCGCCACTGGATCATTTGGGAAAACACTTAATGTCATCAGAAATAGGTTGAAGCATCAGTCAATCTGTGCTCATTGATTTATTTGATGTCCACAACAGAAACAGTCTCAGTATGGGCAAACAAATAATGATGGTTATTGACTTGCAGCTACTTATGATCGCTGCTGGAACAAAACCTCTCCAAAATAATTGCTTTATAAGAGGAGGGGAAAACTTTGTTCCCCTGAGGCCATCTGATATCTGTGTGCTGTTATGTACCAAAAACAGTCATCGTTCATTTCTACATGACCATTTCTTTACCCCTTACAATTAAATAGGTTTCTGTTACTGACTCTCTTCTTGTTGACTGCTCTGTTTTGTGCATCATTCAAAAAGCAATCCAGGTTTCAATTTAATTTCAGTGTGAGTAGGTGGGGCTAAGGTTCTGTAGACTGAAATATGTAAATGTATTTTGTGTGACATCACAAAAACACTGAATTCCAAACGTGCTGTTTTTGGATCTTAGTTTCCATATAGGGACTAGGGATTGGGAGTGATATGGGCCTTTAAGAATTGTTTTGTGGGTGGGAGGTAATGACATGTTTAATGTGTAATTATATTATTGTTCTACCTCAAAAATTCATGGTTAAATGATTCACACAATCTGTGTCTGTGATTCTGCATGTATAGAGAGTAGTACTTTATTTAGTCTAATATTATTATATTATTATATAAAAAAATAATTTAATTTTAAAAACTGCTGTGTTTTGGGTGTTTTTCCAGTCAGTTGATTTGTGTAAAATTGTTTCGAAAAGTTCTGAAGACGAGAACAGAGTGAGCCGGGTGTTCATCAGCAGTTAGATGTGTGTGTTATGTGCGTATACTGTTGTCTCTCACCACATTATAGCAGGTTGAGAGACTGATGATGAAAATTGTCCAAAAAGAAGCACCCTCCCATGTTCCTTAGCCTTGTAGCGCCAGTGCTAAAACTAAAGAAACAAACATCAGATAACACAGCTTTGTTAATAGACCACATTTGAAGGTGGGGGGGTGAAAGAGTCTTATACACTTCATAAACCTGAAGAAGAATGAGCTCTGTAATCAGCTCTACAGCTCTTCTGGGTTCATACAAGGGCAGCTACAAAGTTTGGTATTTGGTGTTGGTGCACATAATTAGAGATGGCTCCCCAGTGAGACTGAATAAACCAGACTTTTTGCCATTTCAGTAATTGCTTCAGTAAATCGCTTTCACCCCAACCTCTCCCTATTCCCGCCCTGTTACTGAGGGCCATCCTAACGTTTCCACTACTGCAACTAAGATGATTAAAAAAAGAGTAAAGTGTTCAATTAGGCAGAATGGCTGGAGTAACATGGAGAGCTTTCATGGAGGAAATTCAAGCAGGATGGAACATAGAGAGAGAAAGATGAAGAGGTGATGAGAAGGCGAGATGGCTAAGAAACTGAAGATGGAGAGGAACTGGCTGTTCGTCTGTGTTTCACACCTCCACAATATACACAGCAAAAGCAAGCTTGGGTTTTATATCCTTTATGACCTACACTTGGTAAATGAGCTTGTGCAAGGTAGAGTGTGTCACCATGGGGTATCACTTCACAATAGCACTACCCTTATGAATGGTTTATAAATTATTTATAGCCAGTTTGCTAATTGGGTTGTACTTAAAACCAGACAATGTAGTTTTTTTTCCCTTGGAACCTGTAAGTTCACCATGGTGGGTAACAATTTACAGTGAGACTAATCAGGTTGTTAATTAGGTTTTAGACCGTTTATAAATCATTAATAAGCAGTAATAAACAAGCTATAACAGCTGTCATACATTGATGCAGGCTCACGGTTTTGCAAGATCCATTGTTTTATTGGTAGTAGCATGTTAACAAATACCTGATGTAGTTTGACAGTTTAACATTCTGCCTGAGAAAGTGACAAGATAAGCTAAATAACTAGCAAGATCTGTTTTTTTTCAGTGAGCCTGCATCAATTTATGACTACTGTTATAATTTGTTTATAAATGCTCAAACTACAATCATTGTTGGCATTTTCCCTGAGAGATGCTAGAAGATCATGTGAGGTATTTTGTTATTAAAGGGTTGGCTTTTTCCCTGCGCCGCCCGCATCGCCTGTGTCTGCTAATGTGGTAACTCTGGCATCTGTAGTACCTCCGATGGGATAAACTGTGTATTAAAACCTGTGAATCAATCTCTTATTAAAAGTGGAAGTCTCCTTCTTGCGTGTGTGCTTTAATAGTGTTGATTAAGTTGATGCAATAAATTTTTTTTTACTTCAATTTATCTATAGCCCAGCTGTTCCAGCAATGTTGCTATGGCTGAAGTCCCCTCATTCCCCTCATTCTACTACATACTTTTGAATGGCAAGTTCCACTAATGGTTCTCTTGTTGAAAAGCTACTCCCAGGCCATTCCAGAAACTGAAATTTCCTATACAAGCAAAACACACCAGTGAAGGCAGCAATACCAGTAACATTAGCACTACAGGACAACTTCAGCCGACCACATTGGACAGCACTAAATGGATCAATGAGTAGCAAAGTATCCTCGAAATTGGATAACACTGCTGTGTGATATAACAGTATGTATTGGTTTATAAATTCAAAAGTCAGCATGTGTGTGTGTGTGTGTGTGTGTGTGTGTGTGTGTGTGTGTGTGTGTGTGTGTGTGTGCTGTATCAATATTCATGGGATGACTCTTCTAACCGCAGCATGATGACCACTGGACCTTGACACTTTCCTCATTCCACCACCCATTATATTCACTCCATAGATCTCATTGCCGCTGTAAAATTACAGAGAGAGAGGAGGGAGCGGGAGAGAGACTGAGAGAGAGAGAGAGAGAGAGAGAGAGAGAGAGAGAGAGAGAGAGAGAGAGAGAGGAGTCACAGAGAAAGAGAGAGAGAGTGAGAGAACAGAAAGAAGTG
Source organism: Hemigrammopetersius urotaenia (assembly GCA_037974485.1). Lineage (NCBI taxonomy): Eukaryota > Metazoa > Chordata > Actinopteri > Characiformes > Alestidae > Hemigrammopetersius > Hemigrammopetersius urotaenia. The sequence continues at coordinate 1,559 of JBBPDC010029805.1, read as the reverse complement.
TCACAAAGTGAGAGTGAGAGAGAGAGAGAGAGGAAAAGAGAATGATAAAAGAAAAAGAGTAGGAGAGAGGAAAGAGAGAAAGATGATCTCATCCCCTTGTTTCTCATGTGTGTCACATCAGCTTCATCAAGGAAAATATGCACGCAGCGCTGTGATTCTGATTATTCTTAATAATCTTCATATGATAACAGTTATTAAACCTTCACATTTGAAATGTATTTCTTGCTTTTTTGTCTTAAATGTTTCTATTACATACAAGCACCCTCAAAGAATGATAAAAGAAAAGAAAAGACAAGAAAAGATAATACTTATATTACTACATACATACATTGATGCATTTAAATGTTCTGAATAAACTATTGAAAATATACACAAACATAAAGCATGATCGTAATAATAAATTACACAACCTTTTTCCCACTCTTATTGAACCTTCAGCAGAGCACAGCAGACCTCCCAGCATCCTTCATTATACATGTCTGTTTGATTTGTGCACAACATTTGTGTATCGATTTTATTATAACAAAGGGAAGTCAGTGGAGGTGGAGATTGTGCCCATTAGTTTACTGTTTCACTGATGGGTTGAAAACAGATGTTGTTCAGCTAATGAGGCAGGAAATGGAATAAATGTAGACGTCAAAGATGAGGAATGACAATCTACAATACATTAAAAAACTTCAGACATTTAGAACAAAAAACGTGTCTGAAGTTTGTCCTCTAAACACACTGAAGATGTTCGTTTCTTATAGAGGTTAAAGGGAAATCCCACTTATCCCACTTTTTCAAATGATCGACATAATATGTTTAGAGTTGAAGAAAGTCATTCAGAGTGGTTTTAGTGGGAACCATTCCTCCAAGAAACATTGTGTGGCTCTGTTGTCCCTACGGACAAGACAAAGCCAGTCCAGACTCTCATTCATGGTTCTCTGCTGGTGAAATGAGCTCCCAAGTGGCAGAATCCCTCTCTATCTTCAGGAACCTCCTGATGAACCTCCTGTTGATCTGACATCTATTCAGAAAACACCTCCTCTCCTGTTGATCCTACCTACATCATATTTGCTGTTCTATCTGAATAAGCTTAATCTTCTTACACTGCTCCCTAGTTAAAGATTTAGCACTTTGAACTTCCCTCTGGGTTTCCTACTGTTCCGAAGCTTAAGTGTTTCCTCAAATTGTTTGTCACTTTGGATAAAAGCATCTGCGAAATGAATGTAATGTAGTTTTGTAACAACTGGTTAACTGTAGAGGAACTTTCCAGCTGATTTCTTTACAATAGTGGTGAATGGGACCAGATGTAACATCTCCAAAAAAACACCAATATAGTCATTTTATTCACGACCCAAACCCACCAGTGAAACTACACTTCCTCTGAGTGTTTATATGGAATGTCTTTGCAGTTCAAAAACAACATAATATTCTTGTCAGGATGCCCGGGGTGGAATCCCCAGGACCCTGAACTGCCTCTTGGGAAGAAACAGGCTCGAGAACTGGAATCCATTCTGTGGGTACTTTATTCAATGTAAGGAAAACAAAACCTGGCACGGTGGCCGTTACAAACA
>JBBPDC010029794.1:0-12349 GCA_037974485.1 Hemigrammopetersius urotaenia | reverse complement strand
TATTGCAGTTCAGTCAGTCTTTGGCGATATGGATATTGCGCATGTTGATATCGCGATGACGGTAAATTTGCGATATACTGTTCAGCCCTAATTCTTACTAAGCATGATTCCTTTCAGGCCTATCATGATATATATACACACAAAAATAAATCCTTACATACATGCACACACATATACAGTAAACACCCACTTAAACGTGTACCAGCAGTCGAAGTTTCAGTCCATTGTGGATTTTTTTCTTTTGTGATTGGGCCTCGTCCGTCACGCACCCTCATTCTCGTGCTAGGTTGCTAAGCATCGCACCCAAACATAAACAACCAGCACAAGGACGAGGAGGTGTGGCGGACGAGGCCCAATGTCACAACTTTTTTCATAGAAATACATAATTTTTTTATGTATTTTAGTGCCAAATTATTAAGAAAAATACAATTTACTAATTTTGTGCCATAAATATAAACGTAATTTCAGCTACATTTCCACATACAATAGTGGAGTGTTCTTGTGTTTTTTGTTTTGTTTTGTTTTGAATTTATTACTGTATTTACCTGCTTATACCAAAGAAAATGCCCGCACATGAATTACAGTACAGTCTCTACAGAGTATACAGAGAATCAGTGCTTACAGTATTTACATTGTAAACTGTACAATACGAATATGGGTTTACATTTTCTTTAAGGATAATGTATTAAGCTGAGTCTGGTTTCCACACATTCAAAGTCCCTACATTCATATATCTTAGCCACCCAAAGAAAAAAGCGAGTCCGTTCGTTTGTCTGTGACTACTGCAAGACAGCTGTGTGACAGAGGGGAGCAGCAGTGGCAGAACTTACTGCGAATGTGGTTCTCGGCACAGTACAGCATGTCGGCTGCATGGATGAACTGGTAGCCCGAGCCACGATAGCACAACTCGGCCTCTGTGTAGCCCAGCACAATCTTCCCTCTGTGTGGAGAGACAGGGAGAAATACACTGAGCTGCTGCTTTATTAGATATTTCAGCTTTCTTCCTGCACTGATGAAGCACGTCTACTTAGCCCTTAAGCCCTGATGCTGAAAATGGCTGAATAATGTGCTCACCTGCAAAACTTCATTTTAATATGGAGAGAATGATCTAACAAAGCTGAAATTTTACCTTATCATGTGCGGTATTGCTGCTTGTCTCACGATTACAGAGTGTATACAGAGATTCTTAAGTTGAATTTACTACCATTTTACTACCTTCACAATGTGTTTTACTACCAGCTAGACTTCAAGCTTCAACTGTAGCAGCGTAAAGTGTGAAGTAAAGTGACGAGTAAAGTAATGAAATTTCTTTCCAAAATGAATTAATAACATATTTCCTCACAATTTAACAAGGAAATTATAACTTAACCTCAACACTGGACACAAAAACTGACCAAATAGAGAGGGGGGGAGGGGCAAGCGAGTGAGCTACATTTAAGAATGAAGAAACTCTACCATAGAAGCTGAATTAATCAAGATGTCACAACAGGCCTGGGTCCATAGGTTTTACTCAATATGTCAAAAAAAACCTAATGCATAACAATTAAAAGACAGACTGGACCTTTAAAATGAACAACTACACACCAGAATTTTAAAACAAATTGTTTAATCAGGGCCTTGAAAAAAGGAGGAAACTAGATAATAATAAAGTGCACCTGTACACTGTAATAGCAGTGGCCAGAGGAGAGAGAGAGAGAGAACGAGAATGAGAATGAGAGAGAGACAGCTAGAACGAGAGAGAGAGAGAGAGAGAGAGAGAGAGAGAACGAGAACGAGCGAGAGATAGACAAAGATATAGAGAATGAGAACAAGAGAGAGAGAAAGAGACAGACAGAGACAGAGAACGAGAATGAGAGAGAGAGAGAGAGAATGAGAATGAGAGAGACAGCTAGAACGAGAGAGATAGAAAGAGAGAGAGAGAGAGAGAACGAGAGAGATAGAGAGAGAGAATGAGAACGAGAACAAGAGAGAGAGAGAGAGATAGAGAGAATGAGAACGAGAGAGAGAGAGAGAGAGAAATAGAGAGAGAGAGCACGCGCGAAAGAGAGCATCCTGGCTTGTTGGCTACTCGATTCCATGTAATAAGCCTCTCTGTTCTAAGCCAGTCCTTAAACGTTGATTCCTCCGGCCAGAGTATGTCTAGCGCATAGCATTATTTTCAGGAGAATTTTATTTTGCGGTATTTTATATTGTTCTTGTCTCCGTGTGTCTGTGCAGTCGTAACATAAGCAATTTTCTCAAGGATCAATAACATTTTGTGATTCTGATCTAAATCTTCCCCATCAAGGTGGAGCTACCAGCGAGGAGTTTCTGAGAAAGCAGCCGGTTAGTGTTTAGTTCAACAAGGTGCTAAAAATACAGAGACCTCATTGAGTGCATTTCTACAGGTTCTAGATGCTGAACGAGCCTGCTGTCACTCACTTGGCATCGCAGGCCATTGGTGTGAAGTCCAGCTTGTGCTTGGTCTTGAAGAAGAAGTTCCTGGCACGGATCTCTAAAATGGACGGCGGCTGGACAGGACAGGCCAGGGCAAACAGGGCGAGCTGGGGCGGAATCAGCTTCCCCTCGGACGTCCTTTCATTCTGCCCGTGCAGGAACTTCAAACGGCCCTGAAAACTCATGGCCTGCAGATTAAACAGACAGAGACGCCGAGACAGAAGACATGGTGTTTAAACGTCAGCTGACTGGAAATTCACATATCAGAATGACACCTGACACCTTCTTCTAACGACCAAAAACAGAGATAGATGTCATATACTACTTAAAAAATAAACACTATAGTAAAAATTCAACAGAAAGAACTACATTTAAAGTAAAGAGCAATTTCTTTACTTAAAAAATAAAAGGCATGCCTCATTAAGTAAGAAATCAAAGAAATCATTATAAGTAACTAACTCAACTGTAGTCTGCTAATACTGCTGTAAACTGCTGCTAATTTGATAGACACACAGTTTACAGTGTAAATGTTGCTCAATTCCATGTATCTGACAGTATGTGTTGTTTTTGAGTCGCCGGTTCACATTCTTGTGTGTAAATGAGCCAGAATAACTTTACTGGAAACACAGAAAGGCTGAAAAGCACTTCCTTTTTGTATAAACGGCACTTACTGTCACTTACTGGGAAGAATCTTGTAATCTCTCTCATAATCTCACGACGTAAGAGCAAGTTAATGGTGCTGCAGTTTATTTAGTACATTCCTCAGAAAAGTAATTTTTTTACTTAGGGAGGTATTTATAATGAGTTTTAATAAAGCACAAAAATAGAACACATGCGTGTGTGTGTATATAAACCATCTGATCTGCAATTATTACAATAACTACATCATTCTTATGCTAAACCTAATTTTAATAGCAGCACAGGCATTGTTTTCTTTCAACCTCAAATGAAACATATAATAATAACAGAGCAAGATGAACAGTTTTTAGGACAAGTAACCGATACTCCTTACAAAAACTATGTTTTGAGCTGAAACCCTACAAAAATTCCTCTCCTTTTTCATTATAATAACAATATACTTCGTAATAAAAAAAAAAGCAAAATAAAGGCCTTTTAACGGATGGTCTCAGACCATTATAATCAGTTCTTTATGACTGTGTTTCTTAAAATAAAACAAACAGATACCAACACTGTCTTTTTAATAATTCAGCTGTTCTTAATAACACATCTATCTGAATCTGAATCAGCCCCCTACTTCCTCCAAGGGGTGCTGTGTAAGTTATGAAACTCCAGTTTCTACACCCATATAGTGCCCAGTCTGTTCATTCTGCACACATGTCTGAGTCTCATTTACATTTACGGCATTTATCAGACGCTTTTATCCAAAGCGACTTCCATTCCCTAACTACAGGGGACAGTCTCCCTGGAGCAACTTGGGGTTAAGGGTCTTGCTCAGGAACCCATTGGTGGTGTGCTGAAGGTAGGATTCGAACCTGGGACCTTTTGGTCTAGAGGCAAGTACCCTACCCACTAGTCTCCAGTGTCTCTGTGTTAGACGTGCTCTACACTGTTGTCTCTACACTGAGTCTGTTTTTTAATCCACTATATAGGGAGCAGTGTTCTGTTAATTGTGTCCTCTTTGCGTTTAGTTACGGGTTACATGATCGTTCAGGCTTTTTCTGTTATACAGTCCAGTGATTTGGTCCATGTCGGACCAACTGAGTGTTGAAGTGTTGGACCGCACACCCTGGTTATAACATTTCTGCCTTTCTCTAACTTACCAGGAAGCCAGACGAGTTGTCCAGCAGACATCTCAGCCTGCAGATGAAGCTCCTGTCCAGGAACGGGGAGTTCTCTGGTGGTATCTGCTCAGGGTTGTAATATGTGAGGGGTAACTGTGAATTCTGGGTAGCTGTAGAAACAAAAGGCACCAGAGAGTGGATGTTCTGGTCATAGAATGTATCATAAGAATGTAAGTCCTCAGACAGAGTAAGAGCCCTGCTGGTAAAATTGCAGGCTTGCTGTCCATGGTAACACCCTTGTCTTCTGTATAGGAATAGGAACATCCATCCATCCATTATCTACCCCTTATTCCTGCATTCAGGGTCGATGGGGCTGGAGCCTATCCCAGCTGCAATGGGCGAAGGCGGGGTACACCCTGGACAGTCGCCAGCATGTCGCAGGGCCACATATAGGGACAGACAACCATTCACACTCACATTCACACCTATGGGCGATTTAGAGTGCTCAATTCACCTATTCCCCAAAGCACGCATGTTTTTGGTGGTGGGAGGAGGTCACGGGGAGAACATGCAAACTCCACACAGAAAGACCCTACGCCCAACCCGGGAGTCGAACCCAGGACCTTCTCGCTCTCGTTTTAAATAAAGCACTGCTTTCTGATTCGTTAAAATGTCATCACAATGTGGAAAGAGGCCATTGCTTTTCCAAAAAAAAACAAGAAAAACACAATAACTGGGAAGTTAATGAAGTAAAAGCACTACTGTCTGTTTGAGCTATAGTTAAATTTCAGTGGGAGTTTTCTAAGACAGTAACACATTTATCTTTAAGGCAAAAAAAAACATGAAGGTGATCCTGGACATCACTGACAATTTATCCGGGTTCGGTTTTCATCGTACGGATCAAGAACTGGTCTTGGTCATGCTGGCATCGAAGAACCATGGGATGTTTATTACAGCGTGTATTACAGTATGTATATGCAGGACTGAATGACATGGGACCAAGGGCAGTGGGCTTGTAATAGGCCATAAACAGTAGTGTCTCTTTATCTGACAGAATACTAAATCGTTTTGTTGTTCTTTTCGGGTTGTCCATCGGGAAGAAGGGACGTACTAGCGTGCAAACCTATGTTAGACTAGGCAAACTGGAATGTTTTGAGTAAAAAATCGCGTATGTATATGCTATAGTTTACTGGTAATACTCAGTATTAGATTGAAATAGTGTTGCTCAGAACAGCCTTATCCTAATCAGGCTGTTATTAACAAAAAGATATTTGTTATTTAAAAGACCTTTACCTCCCTCTAGCTGTGCAGTGTCTGTGGAGCTGGTGGGGTTGAGGGCCCAGTGGAGCTGCCGGCGAAACTCGTCCCGGTCTTCGGCATGAACGAGATCATACACACTCTGATGGACAATGTCTGACTGTGAAAAGCAAACAATGACACACTGCATTGAGAACAGCTGTATAAACAAATGTCAATTTGAGCTGGTGTTTGGAAAGTCATTCTGACACACTATACAACACTACAGGAAGAATAGAACGTGGTGTGAGTACATCAGGCGTTGGCTGAAGGGGTGTGAGAGTGTGGGGGTGCGTGGAAGGGGTGTGTGTGTGAGTGTAGGGTGTATGGAAGGGATGCATGAGAGTGTGGGTGTGGGTGGAAGGGGTGTGTGTGAGTGTGGGGGTGTGGAAATTGGTGTGGGTGTGCGTGGATGTGTGTGGAAGGGGTGTGTGTGAGTGGGGGGTGTGTGAAGAAGGGGTGGGTGTGGCAATGCCATATTTTTTATTTAATTAAATGCTTATTTGCCACCCAAACATCTTTGTTCAGTGTAGACATTCTCAGACTTTCTGTTACTGAGCAATACAACTTTTAGTTTGATCAGGTGTAATGTTCTCAAATAAATAAATTATCAGATACTAATTGATACAAAAATGTAGCATCGAGTTTGATATTCATGAACATTGGTATCGATACTTAAATGCCAGTTTTGTATCTGCTGGTTCACGGAAATCGCTGGCAGATCACAAAAATTTTTAAATGGCATTGCAGTGGGCAGCCCATATAAAGTCCTGAGCCGGCATTTTGCCCTGTAGCTCAGCCAGGGAACACGGACCCTCAGCTCCCCCAGACTTATCGAACGTGGTCAGTGGCAAAGCTCTCCTTCCCGCAGAACCGACGCGTTGGTCCCATGAGCACAGACCTTCCATGCACCCAGCCACAACACACTTGACATGCCGGTTGATCTCCGTGAGACCTTTCTAATGAGCCCTCGTTTGCCCCCCTAGACCACAGGGATCCGGAGTTATTAGCCCAAAACTTTCCCCCATTGTTCTCTTAGGAGAGCGGGGGAAAAAGTGTTGTGTGCCTTTAAATGTGCGGTCAAGTTCTGAGCCAGCTAAAAAGGAGCATTTTGCCCCGTAGCTCGGCCGGTAAAAGCCTAGGGAAATTTTACAGGGACCCTCAGCTCCCTGAGACCTATTGAACGAGGCCGGTCACAAAGATCTCCTCCGCAGAGAACCAGCGCAAAAGTCCCATGAGCACTCTTTAAATTATTAATTAGAATCAAAAATAAGTATTGAGTATCGAGCACCATCCTTAGTATCGGTATCATGACAAGCCTGATCAGGTGTAGGTGTGTTACTGAACTGTCAGGACATCATGGCATAACAGGGCAGTGTGTCTCCAAACTTTAAAACATGAGACCAACCTGCTGGAAGCCCAGATAGTCCTGTACGGTCGAGGAGGCGTAGAAGATCATCCCACCAGCGGTGACCACCAACACAAACCCATTTATGACCTACAAGAGAGCAGAGGCCACACATTCCCAGTATTTATCAGTGTTTATACATTCGTGACACACTCTCAGTGTTTATTATCAGTGTGTACACATCTGTAACACACTTACACTATTTATTACTGATCTTTACATATATGCAATACACACCTGTAACAGCAGCTCTCCTTCTGGCAGCTCCTGAACTTGAGCTTTTGCACAGTGGTTTGGTGGCTGGATGGATCTGTTGGAGTTTAGCACCACTAAAAGAGAAACAAACAGTGAGGATGACGATTTACATCACAAATAATGTCACCACCTAAGAGCAGAAGCTTTCTAGGATAAACTTTAAATTAAACAAAATAGTAATTTGCTGCAATGTTTCAGTTTAATGAAAAAACTAATATCCACAGTGCTTCTCTGATCAGTCGAGTTCAAATGTATCATTTTCAAGCCAGAACTGGAGCTACAAAGCTAATATTGGCAACACTAAAAGTTGAACTGAACTTCAATAAGGTGGATCAGATTTGTGGACGTGGTTTAGGAAAAAACAGCCATTTCAGACATGACCAGGGCTGCTGTTCACCCAGCAGGACTGATCTAGAGTCAGATTCCTTCGTATTTATGAGGTCACAGAAACTGACTCTAGATCAGCGTTCCTGACCCCGAGGCGGTTTGTGACAACAGACCCTGTTGTGTATAAAGGCACAGCAATATTCAGCTCCACACTGAAGTTCTGTTCATTTGTACAGCTCACAGTAAGTCATACTGTGTCCTAAACCAAAGACAATCTAAACAAATTTAAACACAATATCAAGTACATTTGACAGTGAAGCAACATTTTTGTATTTTGTGTTTTTTTGTTCAAATTGATTTTACTTTATGCAACACAGTGCAACAGAGGGTAAAGGCACTTGTGTGGATGCCAAGTTTACTTATGAAGTGGAGATGAAACCAATCAAAGTTCAATATCCTCACAAGTGCTGAACCATCAGAGCTGTGCTTTAAAACCAGTCTCCTGAAAGTGGTTAAAGAAATGCAATATGTATGCCTAGTGTTTGCTGAAAGAAAATCTTGTGTCTTAATCCATTAGTTCAATATTCTGTAAAACATTGCAGAACTTTCCTTGAATTTCCCCTGAGAAAACAAACACAAACAACTGTTCACAGTGGAGGTGAATGGAACCAGATGTCTGGTTCCATAAAAGCTCCTCACAGAAAGTTATTCCATTATATTCCAAATGGCTATGGTTGTACCAACTGATGCCTGAGAAGAGTTTTGAGCCGATTTTGATCCTAAAACTAAACCCGTTCATGGTGGAGGGATACTTGCAGGGCATTGTGAGGCAAGATTTAGTTCAGATTCACTATTTTACATAATCAGCATCCATATAAACACTCAGAGACACGTGGAGCTTCACTGGGGGGGGGAGGATAGAGAATAAAACAGCTGGATTTGTGTTGAAGACGTCTGGTTCCATTCACCTCCAGTGTAAAGAAATCAGAGTCTCTACAATGACCCATTTCCTACCAAAACGGGTATATTTTCTTTTAATTTCCTCTTTAAAGTTAAGAACATTTTTTGCTTCTACTGTAACATTATTTCATGTTGTTTTTATCACAACGATGACGTACAAAATAGCCCCCAGTTTGCTATGTTATATCACAAGGTGCTTTTGAAGTGGAGTAAACACATGCAGGAGAGGAAATGTGTGCCAGTAGAACATTTAGATCGTATCTCAGCAGGCTTCCCTGCACTGTTCCCACATGGCGGGTCTGAAGATCTTGACGCCTGGCAGCGCCCCTGACGTTCACCGGTCAAAGTTTGCAGTCTGAGAACAACTCAACCTCAGACGGTTTCATAACTCTTTTCTCTAAAGTCAAGAGTTCAACAGGCCTGTTCTCACGCGAACACTGTAGTTCTGTACCCTCAGGACTAGTCACACATAAAAACACACATACATTTGTCCACCCTACACGCTGGGATATAACACTAACATTACATTGCCTAATAGGTCTGCACCGAATAGACTTGGGACGGAATCGCACTATTGTTCTTCTTAGGTTGTTTCATTTTTATTTTTAATCCACCCATTTCTCTACTGGCGCTTCTCATCCGAGCTCGTATTGAACTTTAACATCTGGCGTAATGCACACGTATTCCGTTTTTTAATCAATCGATCAGAGTTGATCATTTGATCGTTTACAAATTTGATGCATGGGGAGAGACAGCAACTGGACGAGTCACCTTATAAGTCTATATGGGAAAGAAAGATGTGGAAAGAGTATTGTAACGTCACATAAACAGATTCATAAACTGACTTTAAGACACTAATGCTCAGGGCACTCATAAAAAGATGTGTCACTGTTTGTTGTGGTTTAATTAAATACAATCAGCCCATGAGTGTGGCTATGTGTGCTTTTCCCACCTGTTCTCAGACAAGAGTGGTTCGCTCCACCCATTTTCAGTCATCCTTAACCATAAATGATTCAGTAAGAGGCAGTGAGTTAATCCCCCCTCCGTGGTTCAGCGATAAAATGTGGCGCCAAATGAAGAGATCCATAAGAGGCACCAGTGCGAGCAGAATAATTTTTTCACATTCTCTTTTTTGCGGCTATAAAACCAATGCTTGTGTGTCTCCAAAGACTGGTGATTCACACTTCACATTTTCTTGCTGGAATTCAATTTAGTTATTATCAGTGTGCAGCCTGATATAGCAGTATAATCACGATACTGATATTTTGTCCATATCGTGCTGCCAAAGCGTAGAGATCATTCGATTTTTGGTTACAGGGCTCACTGATAACAACACCTTTAACTCCTTTAACATTAAGAACTGGAAATTACCGCCAAAGTGGCTTTTGGCCCGCAGGTAGCCGACGCTCAGCCTGAGGATGGTCAGCTTGTCGAGTTTAGAGACGACATCCTGATGGAAAGGGAGCAGGCTCGCCAGTCGGTCCAGTTCTTCATTCAGCCGATCCCGATGCCTTTTGGAAGGGTTGGATTTGACACCTTCAGGCGGTAGTAGCTTCACACTGCAAATAAATGAAAAAAATCATCATGAATAACAAAAGCAGTCGGTCTGATCTGTGCACAGTTTAATTTTTCAAGACCCCAATTGACAATATTAATGGTCTACAGCCCCAAACAGTATTAGCAACTTAGCTTTAAATGGCAGTAACAACAATCATCTTTCAGCCTGTTAGAAGCCTCCTTCAGGTTCTTCAAAACTAACCGAACTCAACTTTTTAATCTGTGAACAGACTGAATGTTACTGTCATTACTTTATAATCTGTTGCTATTTAATTGCTCTTGTTTTTATTGCATTAACACTAAGATACTTTTTTAAGTCATTCTGCACCACTGATCTGGTACAGTGCACTAAATCTTTACACACAGCAGTGTCATTGGCAGGGTTGCAGATGTTTGTTACACTACTGTTCCTGTAATTGTGTTGAACTATTGTTTACTTTCTATTTTTAATTTGATCTTTTATTCTTCCTTGTTGCACTCAGCATGCTAAAAACTCAAACCAAACTTCTTTCTTATCTAATCTTATCTTAAACTAAAGAAGCTGGAGTGATTGGAGTGCTCCATCCCACCTTAACTGGTGCATCAAATTTAAAGTGGAACAGATCAAAGGTAACTTCAACTGTGTATAACTTAACGTCCCAGGTTAACAAAACAGATGGAAGTTCATTCGCAGTGTATAACCCTTATCACTTAATTATATTAACTTTATAACCCCTCATTACTTCATAACACATCTACTAATGTTACCATGTCATCAACAGACTTGTTTAAGTTTTGACTATCACAACTAAGCTAACTCGGTTAACGGTAAAACCTTTAAAAGAGGTTAAATAGGGTTTTTACCTTTTCTGGGAGGGTTTTCTCCGCTTGCGACTTGCATACATGTTGCTGGAGCTCATAGTTTTGGTTTTTTTTTTAATCCTTTAGAACGAAACCGTTGCTTGTTAGCTTCAAGCTAGTGAGGGAGTTAGCCTGCTAACATTTCCAGGAGCAAAAACAAAAAAGTTCAAAATAAAATCGAAAATCAGAACGTATTCACCCCAGTTAGAGATAAAGACAGCAGAATATGAGTTGTTGCCCTCGGTGGCTAGTTTCCTTCTTGTTTATCCCCATAATTTAGCAGGACAGCAAGTTATCTTAGCATCGCCCACTAAGGTACATTTGACTGGCTAACTTATCTTAAGTTAGACAAATAACGCGCTGGGCAATCGAGATTAAGTTATCGTAATTACGAATTGGTTAATTAATTAAGTCGAATAACGCACTGTCTGACTGAAGAAATAGCCAAATAACGAGCAAGCTAACATAGCTAAAGGTTCTAGCTGACTGAGGTGAAGTTAGCCAAATAATCTTCACCTAACTGCCCCTTGGAGCGGGGCACGACAACATTGTTTTGATGTAAATATTACGAATTTACCTTTTATTTATTTGCATTTGTATCTTTTAGTAATCGCTGTTTAGCCAGATTAATAACGCAGTCGTTACTCAAAGTGCTAACGATGCTAAACTAGCCTAAAAGTGTCCTGTCAAAGCTGCAGCTCCTCACACTGCAACTGGGGGAGTGAACATTCACATCTCCATCCCTGAGATACACACTCCCACACACTCCAAACACACTCCCAACACAGTCCTATACACACTTACACACTCCAACACACTAATTCAAGCTCCTTCACACTCCCACATACTTCCACACACTTCCAAACACTCCCATATGCAGGACCATGCGAAAGTCTTTTTTTGGAGAACAGTGATCATGTGTTCTGCTTTTTTCCCCCAAGTCCATACATATTAAATAGACTTTTTGCACCACTCTCCTTTGTTTTATGATGACACCCACTCTTGACTGCATGCGCATCAGCATACTCAATTGAATGTTCAAAACTCCACCTCTGCTTCAGTGTCTCCTCCTTCATAAATATTTCTTAATCAATACAAAGTCAAATATTACTTACTCAGTACTACTCATCCTCAAATGGTACTGCCCCATGCCTTGTGTGTGTGTGTGCAAATACTTCATAGGCCATGCACACACACTCGCTGTCTATTGAACTTATATGGAAACTACCTCTTGAATAGCTTTCCTGCTGTTTGCACGTTCTGACATAAAAATGCACCCTTCACTTCTGTAGCAGCTGGCTTCCCTATTTTAAGTGTCCTTCTAAAAAAATAACCGTAAGGGTTTCCCCTTTCATGTCAATCAATATATAGAAACAACACAGAGGGGTCCTGCAGCTTCAAGCAATTCTGAATAGGTTCTAATGGAAGAGAAGACATGCTCAAACCCCAATATCCTCCTCCCAACACACTCAGAGTCTCTCCTCAACATCCTCCTCCCAACACACTCAGAGTCTCTCCTCAGCATCCT
>JBBPDC010029766.1:0-12352 GCA_037974485.1 Hemigrammopetersius urotaenia | reverse complement strand
GCGCGCACACACACACACACACACACACACACACACACACACACACACACACACACACACACACACACACACACACCTCGGAGGTGAACTGACCTCAAAATCACTCAGAAAAGACATAGCTAGAGTAAGGCATCTGGATTTGAATTCCATAGTGTGTGTGTGTGTGTCAGTCCCGACTGCTGAACCGCGTATAAGCAGCATTGACTGCTTTTTTCATTTTAGGATTTTTTCATATAACCATACATATCTAATATAACTATTTTCATATATTGACATATATAACTAATTACTGTTTGCGGAATTTTATTTAAACTGTATTTACCTGCTTATACCAACGAAAACGACGGCGCACACCACAGAAAACGTGTGCATGAATTACAGTACAGTCTATACAGGGGTGACATCTGTATTTACATTCTAATACTGCCATACAGTACAGTACGAATACGGGTTTACCTTTACCTTATTTTTAGGGGTAATGTATTAAGCTGAGTTTAAAATGAAATTAAAGCACTTTGGGAGCATATTTGGGGTTCTTCACATATATTTAGTGTATGCAAATATCTAGATGCATTTATACACAATATATTTATAAATGCACAGAATCTATTTATGTATATTTAGTGTGTGTGTACACACACAGTACAGTATATTAGCTAACATAATTTTATACCAGTTATACCAAGTTATACCAATTAAAATTCAACATTTAAAGATACATTTCAGTTTCTAGTTTATATTATTTATTTACAATCTTCTAGGAATTCAGAACTCACTGGTAGGAAAGCTGAGACGTCTTTATCTAGCTTTCCCTGTTTTCCATTCTTCTTTTTTCCGTTCATCTTCACCTCCCCGTCTCCCTCTTCCATGTCCTCCTCCTCAACGGCGCCCCCTGCTGGCTGCTCCTCTGTGTGAGCTGAATTGGGCTCTGCTGTGCTGTTACTGGCCAGTCGGCTCGCCTCGGCACGCCAGAGGTCAGAGATCACCGCGCCAGCGTCCAGACTGAGGCATTGGGACAGTGTGGCCACCACCGCGCTCAGAGCCTCGGCCTGACGCGCGGACGAGAAACAGCCCTTAAGGTTCCAGATTGTACCTGAGAGAACAGAGGGGGGGAAATCAGTTATTTCAACCAGCCTTTTCTGTGGTGGTTCACTGCAGAGCTGCATGACAAACTTCTTCATGGTCAGAAATAAAACTAAGAATTTCAAGTCATCAATTAATCACAAAATTCGGTGTTTTATCTCTGATTTACTGATTTTCACCAGGTCCACAAACAGAAACACGCTGGACAGGTTGCCAGTCCATTGAAAAAATATGATGTGGGTTATCCAAAAGAGATAAAACTGTATTTTTTTTGTGTTAAATTGTCATTATTACATGCAATATCCTTATGATGATGATGTGCAATAGTCTTTTTTTATGTCAATACTACTATATATGTCAACATTATGTACAATAACAGACTACAGAGAACTTCAGACCACCATGTGTTATTTAATAGGACTATTTCAGCGGTAATTTATTAATGTATCTATAGTATTTGTATCCACCTGACTTAATGACCACCTTTTGAGTACAGCAGTTTATAGAGTGAAGAGTATTTACTGGAGAGGTTTATGTTTACACTATATTTTATACTGTTCTTGTCTCTGTGCAGTGGTAACATGAGCCATTTCCTCCGGGATCAAGCAAATTTTGATTCAGCTAGAAGCCATACCTGCGGCGAGAGTGCGCAGGAGGACGTGTTCCATGCTGGATTGTGTGGAGAGCAGCACGGTTTCCAGAGCAGCCAAAACCGCTCCGTTCACACTTCCGGTCAGGTCTGCGTTATCCTCACTCACTGTGTGCAGACAGTGGGCTACACACACACACACACACACACACACACAGACACACACACACACACACACACACACACACACAGGACATTTGCATTTGTTAATTACATCAGGACTCCTAAATTCATATTATCAAATCCAGTTACCATAGTAGCAAACCCAAGAGATAGTAAAAAAACCAATAAATGACCGCTAATCTGAGCTGCAGGCCATAGCAAGAGAAGAAATATCGGTATTGAAACAAATGAATGCTATTGTAACCCTGGAGCTCTGTTGCATGGCAGAAAAAAATCATATTATTACTGATCTATATATAGAGTACAAAAGAGTAAACAAGCCACAGTTCAGCTTAGGGTGCAGGCCATTCACTGCATAATTTTTTTTGCCTCAGTGAGAGAATGTGCTGCCCTGTGTTTATTGCAGCCAACAAGGGTGCACGTGCCTATATTTACCTTCATCCATATTTATTATTTGACTGCTATCATGCTGTAGGATTCTGATTCAGATTGAGAGCTAGCCTGTACTTCTCAAATAATATAGAGGTCTGTTGTAGAACCAGCACTCTAAATGATGTACGTCGCTCTGGATAAGAGCGTCAGCTAAATGCCATAAATGTAAATGTAAATGACTCACACGAGAATGAAAAAACGTGGCCGGTTCATGAAGTGTACACTAGCGAGCAATGTGCTGGAAGAGGCTGCTGCTGAATGAGAGTCATCATCCCATTAATTATGCAAACATTTTTGATAATGAAGTACATTATGCTGGCACCAGCTTCACAAAAGTGTAAATCACCTCTGGAATGTGTGCTGCACATAATAAAACATTGTTTTCAAGGCTGAACGGTGATACAAACAAATGCCCAGAAACAGAGGTCCATCCTGCACTGGGAAAATGGCAAACCCTTACATTCATGTTTATTAAAATACCTGGAATCCTTACCTGACATGCTGTGTGTGTGTGTGTGTGTGTGTGTGTGTGTGTGTGTGTGTGTGAGAGAGAGAGTGTGAGAGTGTGTGTGAGAGAGTGTGAGAGAGAGAGAGAGAGAGAGAGTGAGTGAGTGAGTGAGTGAGTGAGAGAGAAAGAGAGTCACCTGCTGAATAAGCGAGTTGTGTGTTGTGTGGATGTCTCTCAAGGCAGGGCAACAGAACATCAAGAAGTCCAGCTCTGTTAAATACAGACACTGCTGTACTGCTGCTCTCACTACAAAACAAACATACACAGTCTTTCAATGGAGGACTCCCACAAATGATCAACCAGATAAATACACCACAAACTCAAAAAAGTGTTGCAGTTCTTAAATAAATAAATAAAAAGCCACAGCACACTGGCAACATGCAAGAAATGCATAAAATGTTCATTTGTCATAAGTGCACACACCACAGCAGTGTGAAAAGCACAAAACTGTTCTCTGTATTTAACCCATTCACCAAGTGAAGCAGGGGGACAGTATCTCACTCCAGGATACTTCAGTGGCGCCACTGGCAGAGCTGGGATTCAAACTCACAGCTTTTCGATCACAGGGGCAACTCCCCAAACGCTAACCGCCTGACAAAATATGTGCCCCTGTACACTTTAAAAGATCAAGTACATGGACTGTGTTCATACCAGAGGTTCCAGAGTAAGTTCACAGCTTCATTCGCTACGTCTTCAACTGTGTGCTTCTGTTCCTTTTTCACCGGGCAAGAATTTACCTGGAACCCTGAACAGCACTGCAGACACAGAGGGGGATGCACAGTCAAGCCTTTAATGACACTATATAACAGTTTTAAAATGGCAGTAGAGGTGCAAACAATCAATCTTTACTCCCTATAAACAGCAGCCTGGTACTTCCAACCCAGACTGCTGTTCATGAACCATTAAAGACTATCAAACTCAATATCAAGATCAACATGGGACTGGGAGGAGGACTGGGATGCGTGAAATGAAGCACAGACCCCATGTGCACTTGGTGTCCTGGGGGACAGAAAGCACCTTTTGTGTCACGGATAATAAGTGGTCATGAATCTCAGGCGTGCATCTTTCAAACATTTTCCCCTCTCAATAAAGTGCAAATAATCCATAAAGAAGCACATTAATGTTCTGATCAATATTTAATATCTTTCAAACATTCTCTATTAATAAAGTGACTGATAATAATGGATAACTAATTATTACAGAATGTTATTAACACCACAGTTTACTGAGATTCACTGTTGAGGACGTATTTAGGTACTTTTCTATGCAGTTTCTGGAATTAATCAGACGTGTGTACCTGGTACAGACTTTAAAATGACCCTGGTGTGGAAGGGGGTCAGATCCGTGCCCTAATGAGGCTCACTCAGTGACCTCTGAACAGTAGTTTAGTCTATAGTTCTACAGCTTGTGTGTGTGTTGGTTGTCAAAGCCAGCTGTGTGCTCTCACCTCCTTCAGTAGGGCTGTCAGAGGAGTGAGGACATCCTGTCGCACCATGTCCTCAACTACATCCGGGCCCCCACAGGCACTCAGGTTTCTGTGAAGCACATTCATTATTCATTTCTTTAACCTAAATCTCTGTAGTGCAAACATCCACCGGCCTCCATTCACAACTATAGCTTACATACACACAACACTAACTGGATAACTCAAAGAAAGTACTTAAAAATAAGACAGGGGTCAACATTACAGTTCCCATGCTTGAGTTCAGTGTCTCTCGGGGACAGTGTTTAAGCATGTCTAAGGCCATAATAATGATATGGAAACTGTATTAACCTCAGAAAAATGTGTCTGTTATCACCTTTCTATACTGATTTCTTTCATTAGAGCTCTTTACCTGAGTGCCCCCGTTGCAGTCTCTCTCACTGCAAGGCTGCTGTCCAGCAGTAGTGGTCCTAACCTCCTTACGGCATCTCTCTGCAGAAAGCCTGGGATATTCTGACTCTGTTGCACAACACGTGAGATGCTCGCACACGCATATTCACGTATGTCCGCACACGGACTCTGCAACTGAGAGAACACAACCAAAAGGAAGTCGATCAATCAGACAAACAATCAGACAGACAGAATGAATATCAGTCAGTCAGGCAGAAAGTCAAATAGGCAGTGAGACAATCAGTCAGGCTGTCTGGCAATCAGTCGGTCAGTTAATTAGACAGTCACTCAGTCAGTTAGACAGAATATTGGTCAGTCAGAAGTTCCGTGGGTCTGCTGAACAGTCAGACAGTTAAACAGACAGTTAAACAATCAGTCAGTCTGAAAGTAAGTTAGACAAACACACAAACAATCAGTTAGGAAGACAGTCAGTCAGACAAATTTAATTTCAGCTGGTCAGAATTTCAGTCTGTCTGTTAGACAGTCAGTTTGACAGTCAGTCAGAATTTCAGTATGTCAGTCAGACAGTCAGTCAGTCAATTAGACAGTCACAGTTGAACAGAATTTCAGTCAGAATTTCAGTCTGTCAGACAGACAGAGACACCAAGAGTAGAAATAAGCTTATGCTAAATTAAACATCTTGCAATTAGAAGAAAACGATCTTACACTACTGGTTTATACACACTGCACTACACCAAAACTTTACATATGTGCTTACATAAAAATAATGCCTACTATTTTCAGACTGGAAAACAGCAAGATTAGACCAGGCACAATACTACTCCTGCAGCCTAAGGCAAACTACACTGATTTAAGACAACAACCTTTTTTTTAGAATCTTACTTTAGGTGCTTTTGTGGTTTTTAAAGAATATTTTGGAAACCATAGCGCCGTGACACAAGAGCCGGTCCAGGCAGGCGTTTTAGCATTAGCATGTAGCTCAGATACCTTCTCCAAAAGCTCCACAGCTGGAGAATCCACAGCTTCCTCCTCCTCGTCCTGGTCCTCCGCAGGGTCCTTCACAGCAGAGACTGAGAGCCCGTCCGGAGTGAACTGGGGCCGCTTGAATCTGGTGTTCTTGGTCTTTCCCATCATGAAGAGGTTTAAGGTTTTCAGTGACAAACGTGACTGGAGTTCAGTGCCTGAACTGCCATGTGGAGGACGTAAAGCACTTACCCCGAAACCATAGCAACGTCTCTGAAACCAACGCACAACTGTCGCAAAGAGATACACAACGTGAACAAAAGTATTGGGACGTTTTCCGAAGTTTGGGCTACTTCCAGTGAAGGGCTTCAGCAGACCAACACATGTTGGACAACGCCATGCTTCTTCGTGGACACAGTTTGGGGAAGAGCCTTTTCTATTCCAGTATGACTGTGGAGCGTGGAAGACTGGTCGCACGAGCCCTGACCTCAACCCCATCCATCACCTTTGGGATTAACTGGAACGGAGATTGTGAGCCAGACCTTCTCGTCCAACATCAGTGCCTGAGCGTATAAATGCTCTACAGAATGAGTGGACACAAATTCCCACAGAAACGCCAAATTATTGTGGAAAGCCTTCCATGAAGAGTGGAAGCTGTTAAAGCTGCAAAGGGAGGATCAACAAATATTACCAGTCTGTGCATTTGACTGGAATGTCATTGGAGTTTCTGTTGGTGGAATGATCAGGTGTCCCAATACTTTCGTTCATGTAGTGTAGCAGACTAGATCTGTTTTCCTGATCACAGTGGCAACTGTTATATTCATCAAAACCAAAGTGAGGACATTTCATTTTATTGCAGGCAAGAAACAAAGAGCTTTAAAGTGCCCGTGTCCAATCGTTAACAGCATTAAAGTGAATCCTCCTCCAGGCTGGCAAGGTTGAGCACATCCTCAAGTGTCCCTCAAGGACTTTTTGACCCTACAAAAATCTGACCGAGGAGTCACTTTGTTGCACCATTTTTTGTTAATGTGCCCATATTGTGGAAAAAAAGAAGAATAAGAAGAAAAGAGTTTTTTTCAGACAAAAATCAACATGAACCCACACAAACCAATTAAATTTACATAGAAATAAAATGTGGAATTTATGTTTACAGCATTTAGCAGACGCTTTTATCCAGATACATCAGTATCCATCCATTTCTACCCTTTTGTCCCACACTCCCAGCTGCTATGGGCAAAGGCAGGGTACACCCTGAACAGTCACCAGCAAGTCATAAGGAGACAGACAACCATTCACGCTCACAGTCATGCCTAGAGGCAATTTAGTGTGCTCAATCGCCAATGCAGGCATGTTTTTGGTGGTGGGAGGAAACGCACGCAGTCACAGGGAGAACATGCAAACTCCATAAAAAAGGACCCTGCGCCCAACCCAGGACCTTCTTGCTGTGCGGCAACAGCCCTGACCCCTGCGCCAGCATGCCGCCCATACAGCAGTATACTGTATATAATATTTATACTGGGCTAATGGGTTTACACAGAAAATGCAATGACATTTGTAATTGTAATCAGGCCTCTAAGCTGAGTTTAGCTGTAGGAGAGCTGGAGTCCTGGTGTCAGAAGGTTGTGGGTTTGAATCCCAGGACTGCCAGTGGCACCACTGAGATACCCTTGAGCAAGGTACCGTCCCCACATACTGCTCCCGGGTGCTGTGTTCAAAGAGAATCACACTGTTCACATTGTGTGCTGTGGTGTGTTCACGAATGACTAATGGGCACTTTACACTTACACTTAATTAGAACCACTTGTTATAGTGCCAGAAAATGGTAGAACAAAATACACAATCCTTGCAGCAGAACAGTGTAGATGATTATTTTGATGCACGATTGAAAATGAGGAAAGAGTAGCGTTCTGAGGGAGCAGGCGCTCGCTGGAGAGGACATCTGACCTCTGATCCCACCGCCACCCGTTCATCCAGCAAGGAGAACTGCATGTGGCAGCCTGCCCTAGTGACTGTCCGGGGAGTAAACCGAGAGCAGTTCAGGGACCA
The DNA here is from genome assembly GCA_037974485.1 of Hemigrammopetersius urotaenia. Taxonomy (NCBI): domain Eukaryota; kingdom Metazoa; phylum Chordata; class Actinopteri; order Characiformes; family Alestidae; genus Hemigrammopetersius; species Hemigrammopetersius urotaenia. The sequence continues at coordinate 4,714 of JBBPDC010029766.1, read as the reverse complement.
GACCTCATCCCAAATCTGTATTTCAAAATCAAACACACACACACACACACACACACACACCACACGAATGCTGCCATGCACTCGTGAGCATGAAGAGGAGTGTGAAGTAAACTCTGAGATATGAGGGGGGATTTCAACATTAGAGCAACGTAAAGAGACACACGCACACTAACACTCCACTGTTTCAACAGATTATAGCTGAGCCCATGTCCATCCAACAGTAAGTAAAGTGAATGGGATCAGTACCGTAAATACTGTTCAGCACGCATATTTATTTATCTCTTAAATTGCAGATACAGAGATCTTAACTTGTAGATTTACAGAGATATATCATTTACATTTAAGAGTCTCCCTTGATTTAATTGATTGTATATTTATTTATTAATCACATTCCAAAACAAATAGCTGTATACTGTGCAATATTTCATATTCAATATTCTTGGTATCGTAAATACTGTGCAATATCTGTATACTCTGCAATTACATCACTCTCATTGTCCAACATCCACCACTCACTGTACATGATCATCATTACTGTGCAAAAACAATGCATATCGCACTGTATATAAAACCATATTCAGTTATTTATTCTTTATATATGTATCTAGTGCCACAGACCTCTATGCAACTTTTGCACCATTTATTATTCTGTTTTTTTGTGTTATTTTTTTCTACATACATATCTACACTGAAGGAGTAGATTTTAATCAGTCAAATGCCATAAATGTAAATGTAATCACATTGTACATGTGTGTAGTGACAATCAAAGGCATTCCATTCTGCGCTATTCTATTCTATTCTAAATTAGGAAACACATTACTTCAGTTCGCCACTAGATGGCAATATTGGCCCATACTGGAGGCCTCCAGTGCACTTTTCAAAAACTTTGCCGAACAATTTCACACTAATGCAGAATGTTTCAGGGTGATGAAATAGATGCACCGGTTCAAATATTCATCAGCACTGGAGCACGCAGAGACTTTAAAGCGTCTGAAAGATCGCTTGAGTCATGGACCACCCCATCCCAACTGAACCACGGCTGGATTTCGCCTCGGCTTGTACGAGCACCTGACCTGCCTGAATTTCTAACAAAATAATCCTCCAGGATGAAACTCTGTACTCCTCAGTTCTCTCCCTCTGGCCTTTGCTCATTCTAACTCTGTGGTGCCTAGAAGAACTTTATGGTTTACACAAAGTTAATTCTATGGTTTCTTCAAAGCCAGCTCTGTAGTTCCCACAAGGCTGATTCTAAGACTCCAAGAAGCCTAACTCTATGGTTTACTCTCCGGTTCCTAGAAGGTTACCCAGGGTTCCTGAAAGGACAACTGTATTGTTTCTACAAGGTTAACTCTATGGTTCTTATAACGCTAACCATGGATGGTTCTATAACGGTAATTCTATAGTTTATACAAGTGTAACAGTGTAGTTCCTATGGTCTATGGTTTCTACAAGACTCTACGTTTCTTACAAGGCGTACACTATGGTTCCTATAAGGTCATCTCTATGGTTTCTTCAAGGTGTCCATTATGGCTCCTACAAGGCTAAGAATGTGGTCCTACAGGACCAATTCCATGGTTCCTCTAAAGTTAACTCAATGGTTCTTACAAGATTAAAAGTTTGTTTCCATTGCAAACAAATGCGAGCAATTGTTGTAAAGTGTAAACGTCAGCCATATTTTTCCCTGTGCCCCCAATTGACCCAGTCTACATGCCATTTTTTCAGTGAAGTGAATTGAGGGAGACACGTTTGTTGTATTTGTTGGCAGGAGGCCTGAACATTCTTGAGGATCTCGACCACAGTGCTTTGCTGCAGACAGAGAGCAAAGGGCAAAGGAACAGATTTCTTTTTTCTTCTTCTTTTTGGAAGCCTATTCTCATTCACAAATGAGGACAAGGGTGCATGGTTATCTTCAGTTGCTTAAATCCTGGATCACAATTGCCATTATTTTAGGAACAAAAAACCTGTTCCATTGCTGCACTCATCTCACAACTGTCAGGGGTATTGGTAGCACTGGTACAACATTACAGCACTTTTGAATGAATCCCTATCTGCTACATCTGTCTTGTGCTGAGAGTTACTTTTGAAAAGATTCTTGTTTTTCATAGAACTCAGCAACCCTCAAAGTGTATCAGTAAACTCTGATTTCAGTAAATATAAACGGTAAATAGAAATATAAGCAGTGTATTTTCTTTAGCACAACAGTTCACCATTTGTTGCACTTTTGACTCGGATCCATGTGTTCTAAGGGTGAAGCAAAATGTATTTGAGAATTGAGCTGAAGAAAACAGGTGCTTATTGTCATTTACAGTCAATGGGATGAACATTTGGGACAAAATGGGACTAGTTTTAGAGAGATACGTATTTGTGGTAATACATTACCAACCCAGTAAAGTCGTACATGGTCATATAAGAAACTTTTTTCTATGTTGCCCCAGTTTCTGTAAGATCAGTTTGATACCGCAACCTGTATCAAAGAGTGTGATGACTGTAGTTTTGCATTTGTGTTTTCACTGTTAGTCAGATTCAACGAGTTTTCCGTTCTTTGCACAGGGAAAACGCATCAGAACGATCCGTCCACAGTAATGGACAGAGACGGTGCGGTGCAGCAGATGGAAATCAGGTTCAAAGTCCGCTGGAGTAGTCTGTGTTTCTGGTTGTGCTTCTCCACTCAAGGCATCTGGGTTGGCGTTCCACCCCCAAAACTCCCTGCCATCATCCCGATTCCTGTTTCCCAATCCAGCCTCCTCTCCGCCAAGCTCCGAGTCCATTTTCACTCGTCAAAAACTCTTAAAAGCGCACTCCAAGGGCGTACGCCCCTTTAGATCTCTCTCCTTCCCATTCTCTCTCTCTCTCTCCCTCCCTCTCTCTGTCTTGGCAGTCTTTGGTACCTGTGGGATTTCTCTGCTTTTGGCTTTTTTTTTTTTTTTAATTTCACCTGATGGCTCGTTTTTTATTTATTCACCGTTTGATTTTATTTGTGTGTAATGGTTATGTGATTAACAGTCATTCCGATGTTTCAGAGACAGATAGAGAAAGAGAGGGAGAGAGAGAGACAGAGAGAGAAGCTGAGAGAGAGACAGAGAGAGAGAGAGAGGCAGAGAGATGGAGAGACAGAGAGAGATGGAGAGAGAGAGAGAGACAGACAGAGAGAGAGGCTGAGAGAGACAGAGAGAGTGAGAAAGAGAGAGACAGAGAGAGAAGCTGAGAGACAGAGAGATCGAGACAGAGAGAGAATGAGAGAGAGACAGAGAGAGAGAATGAGAGAGAGAGACGAAGAGAGAGAGAGAGAGAGAGAGACTGAGAGATGGAGAGAGAGGCAGAGAGAGACAGAGAGAGGAGGAGAGAGAGACAGAGAGAGAGAGATGCAGAGAGATGGAGAGACTGAGAGAGAAGGAATTAAAGAAAAAGGAAAGAGAGGAGAGGAGCAGAGAGAGAAGACAGAGATAGAGAGAAAGTGAGCGAGAACAAAGCTCCATAAACGCAGTAGGAGTTTCCCTCAGGGGGTTTGGACTCATGGCCTGAGTGAAACGATCTGGCTGCTCTGCAGACTTTTCTGGAAGTGATCGCGTGCGTCTTCTTGCGTCCCAATAACACCGGGCCAACAGCGGGCCTGCCCTGTGCTTTATGGGCTGAAGCGCTGCAGTGACCTCCTCGCTGATCCAGGCTCATCCCCGCTGTGCCCACACAGGCACATAGAAAGCACCAGAACGTCCAAACGCACAGAGGGGCCCCCCAAGGCATACACTCGCTCCACTGCAATAGTGGGGGCTGATCCAAGTGCTTGCGCACACGAGAGACAGAGAGACACAGAAAGAGAGAGAGAGAGAGAGAGAGAGAGAGAGACAGAGAGCGCGAGAGAAAGAGGGGCACGCTAGCTCACAAATCGCTGACTCAGCTTATTCATGGCTGTCACCGATAAAGGCTAAATAGTACTAATGGGGCCGCACTTACTCAAGGGCAGCTGTGCGGCGTGATTTATGCACGCGTGAGGTGAATAGTGGTCCCTCGTGCACGAAAGCAACAAGTTGAAAGAAATAAAACACAGACGAATAAAAAATGACTGTAACTTTTTTTTTTAAAGAATGAGATGAGAGAGAGACCCGCGCACGCATAAAGGCTCGTTATGTAACAAAGAGGCAAGGAGTGCACACTGTGGGTCAGAAAACACACGGCTAATATTTGTCCTCGGTGTCATGGTAACCATGGAGTGACACTTAATGAAAAGGGGGGGAAATGGCCCATTCGGGAAAAGGCACGGCGTTCTCCTCACCTAATGAGGGCCTATCCATGCAGCTCCTGAGAACAAAATACCTGCTGTAAGACAGAAAGTAATATGAGAATCTTCATGTGGACGAATAACATATATATAACATGGTACAGTACTTTTACACAATCAGACACCTGTTTGTTCAGCGTTTCTTTGGAAATCAAGGGTGTTCAAGCTAGTTTCTGCTTTTAGTTTGTACAAACAGCATCCACTCTTCTGGGAAGACTTTTTGCTGGATGTTGAAACGTTGCCCTGAGGATTTAATTGCATTCAGCCACTAGAGCATTAGTTTGGTCAGGCGCTGATGTCGGTTGATTTGTTCTGGATCACAAATTGCACTCCAACCCATTGCAGAAATATTGCAAGGAGCTCCATCTATCTATCTATCTATCTATCTATCTATCTATCTATCTATCTATCTATCTATCTATCTATCTATCTATTTAT
>JBBPDC010029757.1:0-29943 GCA_037974485.1 Hemigrammopetersius urotaenia | reverse complement strand
CACACACACACACACACACACACACACACACACACACACACACACACACACACACACACACACACACACAAACATGTGTACATTCACAGAAGTATTCAGGCTGAGTCATACAGTATCAGAAACCACATAAGTGAGTCTTGTAGAGATTACTGAACACCTCTAGACGGATTCAGGGGAGTGTGTGATGATTTAGGTGTGTAGGTAGCATCACGCTAATTGGAAATACATTAGCATCGTAGTTGCATTGCTAAATCTACAGCACTTTGTTAGACTTCAGACATGTCCTAGTTGATTAACTACATTAAGGGGGGGAAGAATTGTGAAAGGACACGTCCCTATCAATATCCAGTGACTGATTTTTAAACGAACAAATTCAAATGAAACTACTTTTTTCTTTTGGCGTTCAGAACAAAAACAGTAACCAGTTCTGTTCCTCTACTGTGAGTCGCCTGCCTTAATCAGTATGATTATGAATTGGCTATGCCATTTCTTACCAATGTGTGACTGGCTGAAGATTTAAGAGCTCAGTCCAGTAGATTGTGTGGAAAGAGGACGTCTTCATGCTCACAATTTGGTGTTGATTCAGTAAGAGACCAGTGTTACATGGTTTATCAATACTCACAATAAAAAAAGTACCACGATAGCCTGTCCTTATATTTATAATGTTGAAACCATTAACAGTATTTTTTGTTTTGATAAAAATACAAATGTCTGCATCATTGGTTTTAAAATCTATGATAAACTTCCAGTCAGGTGACAAATTAAAATACAGAATTTATTGTGTTCTGTGATTATGATACTGCTGCAGTAATCCCCCCCACACCCTGGTTTCCCACTAAAACTCTGAACAAATCATCCAATACTAAAAGCTCACCCATGGCCTCCACGAGCGACAAACATCTCATGGAAAGGGAACTGTCTGTGGAGGTCTTTCTCAATCACATCCACCCATTTAGGATCACCAGGCATGCGGTCCAGTTCCTGACACAACAAACAAAAGCGATTTACTGAATGAACCACCAAACTGGTCAATCAGAATCAGAATCAGAAAATACAAATACTGAACCTGCGCTCGGAATGATCAGTGTGATTAATAAAAATAAATAATTTTCAGGGATGCAACTTATTGATCTCAGAGTTATCAGAATTATTTACTGTAATTGAGTTTTCATATTTATTTAATGCATTGCCTCTGTCTGTTTAATATTCTGATCCTGATGTTTTTTATTTTGTCCTTTTAAACCACTTTGATGTACTACAATGTTTATTACTATTTTTAAATGCTCTAGAGGAATTATAGAGGAACAGTTACACAGTAGTGTAATTCAGACCACAAAAACATTAAGCTTCACATTCTGGGCAAAAAAGAGCACTGTTTGAATAAAAAAGTGTGTCCCGCTGTTGATATCTTAATAATGCTTGGCTGCAACACAGGAGAAAACTGAATATTATTTCATATTTTATATTATGAAATTATCATTTACTACCATCATGTGTATGTTGGAGCATGACTGGTAATTTTTGGTCAGTGTTACGAGTAAGACGTTTCCCAAAAGTTTAAAAAATGTTGATGGCCAGAGATTTCTCCTCACCTGGAACCTGTCCTTGCTCTGCTCCATTTTAACCTTCCCTCCACAGAGATACAGCCAGACACGGCCTCTGAGCGACAGGGGGATTCCCTTCTGACAGCGCAGCTTCAACTAAACACACAGTGAATACGGAAATGAGGAAAACCTAAGAAGAAATGAGGAAACCCTGTGGGCACCTGAGAGAAGAAGTAGGTGTTTGACCTGCCAACAGACCAGCACCACTATCAACACAGTGACACACACACACACACACACACACACACACACACACATATATATATACAGCAATGGAAAAAAATAAGAGACCACTTCATTTTTTTACCTGATAATTGCTTTTGTAATTTGTGGGAGTGTGTCTGTGTAAAATGTGCCTGACACTGTTGTTTTATACACTATTGCCCTCAAAATTCAAAATTACAAACAAAAAATGTTTGGAGAAAGTTTAAAAACAAAACATATAATAATTTACTATACCTTGGAAATGTTAAACTACTCGACACTCTTACATTATTTTACAACTTCAACAACAATTAAAACAGTGATGTGTGACTCGGTTTCATCCCATCAGAAACTGAATTAGGAGTGAAGCTGCTGGAATACAGCACACAGAAAAGCTGCTCTACAAACACTACTGCACTCACAACACATAACACATATGGAGGCATTTCTTTTTTCTTTTTTTTTTACACAGCTCACACTGCTATAGTTTAGAAAAGAATAGCAACCTGTGCATTTCACATACTGACCACCGCCTTGTCATCTGGAATCACCTGTACCTGCTTCTTCAATGGTTCAGAATTTAAGTTAGATGGTTATAAATATTTAACACATAAGTACCTTTATGATGTTGTAATTAATTATTAATAATTATTATTGTTAGAAGCAGTAGTACTAGTTGTATATTGATACAAACCACTATAATATACTGTTAAATGTACATATTTAACAGATACTGGGTGTGTGGAAATATTTATGTAGAGATTTGAAATCTGACCTTTTTGTGTTTTTTGCTCATCCATTTGTCCCAGCTGTTGAGCATCTCCAGCCATTTCACCTCCCTCTGCCTCAGCACCTCCGGAGGGATTTCTTCAGCACTGTGGAAGAGTAGAGAGGAGATAAACACACGCTCCGTGTGCAAACTCACAAGTGGGCACACTGATACCTCTCCGGATAAAAACTTAAGGGACACCAGCAGTTTGGAGTACTGTTTAAAGGAACAGTTCAATCGATGTTAATGTTGCTAGTGTTCACATTTGATAGAGTTTCAAAAAGTCCTGAAGCTGTGACCAATCAGGGTATTCTGATGACTTGAGCTCTTCATGTAATCCAAAAAAGTCTGAATAAGGAGATACATTTAAATGTGTTGATTTTGTGACAACAAAATTATGATAGTCTCTGAGAAATTGCTGAGAAACGAACTAATAATTATTTGTTGAAACCCCAGCACATGAGCAGAAACCACAGATATCCACCGCATTTTTTTTGCTTTTGTGGCGTCCGGGCCTCATCTGCCACACCCCCTCGTGCTGGTTGTTTATGTTTGGGCTAGCAAGACAGTCAAATGTATCTGAATTATTGAAAGTAGCCAATCCAAGAGCATTATTTATATATGCTTGTTGCAGATCTGTGGCAGCTGCAGTCCAGCACATACCAAAGAAAACGTGCATGCATGAATTACAGTACAGTTTATACAGGGGTAATATCGGTATTTACATTTTAGCACAGTTCAGTGTAAACTGTACATTAAGAATACGGGTTTACCTTTACATATTCTTTAAATGTAATGTATTACGCTTAGTTTAAAATGAAATGAAAGTGTTTTGGGAGGAATAATAGGACTTTTACTCGAAATAATCATCCTTAAAAAATACTGATGTACGTCATTCTGGATATGAGCATTAATTAAATGCCATAGATGTAAATCCTGCAGAAATAAGTTATTCTCTATCCACACCAACACATTCAAACACATACACTGATTCAGCCTAAAGCGGTTTGCCCCGCCCCTTCCCTGTGGAGTTAGGATGCAACTCTGACCCAGACAGAGAGATGGCCAGAGATACATTCATGGTTTTCTATCTCAGAGGGAAGCTCATGTTCCTTATAACATTTTAAACCTGTGTGTGTGTTTGAGTGTGTGTGTGTGTGTTAGAGATCCCAGAGGTTTCCCAGTGAAAAGCAGTCTTTATTAAAACCTTCCAATGGCTGCACCCTCAGCGAGGAGGGTGTAATTAAATCAGAAATGAGTGGGTGAAGACAGGAAGAAACCGCATCAGCGTGAGGCAGAGACACATATCATGAAAGAACTTCTTAGAGAAACACAGGATATCGCAAACATTTTCATGGTTCGCTAAGAATAATTTGAATACTTGAGCATTCACTTGTTAAGTCTGTATTTAGAATTCAGAAGCTTCCTCTTTTTTCAGGTCACAAAATTTGTAGCTCAAACTACAACACTCTTCATCAGCAAAGGCCTTAAAAGCCACTGATGGTCCAAACTCCAGTGAGACACTGTATACAGATGGAAGACATCTAACCTGAGACATACCGCTGTTGTCAAAAATGACCCCACCGCCTCTTTCATCTCGTGCTCTACAAGTACCAGGCATACATTTTTGTGACTTTACACCTTTCAACATGCTTACAAAGATCTTCTTTTATTGTTCACTGGAGTTTGTCAAGCACCCATTTTTTTTGTGGGAGTGGTTTAAAAATTGACTCCCGTGTCACCTTCTAATACACAGTTCGCGCGATCGCAAAGTGAAAGTAAAAAACGTGCGAATTCAAACATGATTTCAATATTTCACATATTGACAATGGCTCATCGATGCCCGAAAATGAAATAATTATCCAGCTACATTTGCGAAAGAATCCAAAAGCATTGACCTATATTTTTCCTTCCTATGATAGCCCGACGGCAGGGCTGAGATAGGTTTTGGTAGCCAGATTGGAAGACACAATAGCCCCGGGACGTCGGGCTAGCGATTTTGCGAGATGTGAACTTCAAGCACCTAGGCATGCAAACTGTTTCTACAAACATTTGAAAAAGAATAGGTCACTCTCGGGAGTTGCAGTCGGAGTCTAGAAAAAGGCCAGTGAACTCAATCTCAAGCTAAAGTGGATATCGCAGCAAGACAATGGCCCTAAACACATAGGTTATTTCAAAGAAGAATAAAGTTAATGTTTTAAAACAGCCAAGTCAAAGTCCTGAATTTAACCCAGCAGAAATGTGGAAGGACCTGAAGTGGGAGGTTCAGGGGAGGAAACCCACCAACAACCCAGAGCTGAAGCTGTTTTGTACAGAGAAATAGGTTAAAATAATCATCCATTATCTTACAGTGGGCCCTAAGCTCTGGGTGAAGGATGGTCACCTGCTTTAAATGGGACATAAATACGTACAAGAACTCTGTGTACAAGGATTAAAAGGGGTGGATTATCAGAAGCTATTAGATTACAGGAGGGTGTGGATGAATGATGGCCAGATGAATGCAGGTGCAGTTCCTGCATGTGGTTTCAGATGAAGGTGGGCAACATATCAATATTGTGACTAAAGTTTGTTGCAAAGCATTCTTCTGAATCAATGATGGGCTTCCACAAATCTAAACAGCAGCATGGATCATAAAGACTGTGTAGTCAACTGTGTAGTGTGCTGTATAGTGTACTTACTGGATACTGGTCCACTGTGGCCCAAAAGAAATTACTGGTTAATTTCCATCCATCCATTCTCTGAACCAAATATCCTTAAACTAAATATAGCACACATGTAGAAAGTTTCATTTTGTTAGTTTTCTAGGCACAAAAAAGTGAAAAGAGAAATGTTTGTATGGAATTTTTCTGTAACTTTATGTTGACTTTTGTTGTCAGTTTCTGAGCTTAACATATCGGATCATAATTAAATACTACAGCTCATTATAGAAGTTCCTATAGAAATAACACACACACACACACACACACACACACACACACACACAGAAAAGACAAGAGGCTGGTCAACACGCAAGGAAAACAGGAAGCCCTGGAGGGGAAAAAACTTTTCCCTTGCTCTCCTTCCTCATCTTACCAACAATCAGTAACACCGACAGCCAATGAGAAGCTTACACATATTAGATTAGCTTCCCTACATACAGGCTAGTTACAGCTAAATACTCTGTATTGCAGTGGCTGGTTTATTTACTTCAACAAATCATTGTATCTAAATGAGAACTTGAAGACTCGCTCTCAAAATCACTTTTACAAACATAATTATGTTACACATCTTTCTTGCAGCAGTACAGAACACATCCAATAGGGGGCAACAACATATTACTAGTCTCAGCTCCATATGCTGCCATAGAAGCGGTGATTGTAGCCCATCATTCAATTACAGTTTTTGTGAGCCATACAGACAATATAACATCACATTAACAATATAACAAACAACCAAGAAATCAGTAGCAAGGATTCAGAATAGTTTTGTTTGTAGTAGTTGATATTTTGTGAGCTGGTGAGGAGAACCCGGTTCCAGATTGCGCCTCGGTTCCTCCAGCCATTGCTTGTATTTGTAAAACTCCTGATTAAAGTTAATGAAGCACTCATTGAGTCAGGCCTGGTTTCTGATTACATTACTACAGGTAATGCATGCTTTTTATTTGTTCTTTAATTCGTTTCATTTAGTATATCTTGTAATATCAATGTGAAAAAACACTCACTGCTCATCTAAACAGTTTGTACATATTTTATACTTGCCAATAAACATTTCTTCAGTTCCTAACAGCTCTTTATTTTGAGCAATTTTAGATTTTTTCTATGCTAAAGGTTCAACTGCATCAACTAAGCAGTAGTTTGCTGGACTTTCTGTATAACTTTTTCAATGTTAATAGCCTTTTATAAATTTGGAGTCAGATTAGGTATGTTTCCACACTAAAACTTCTCCAGTGTCAGTATCAGTCACTGCGTGTAGTTATGACAGTAAGGGAGAGAGATAAATCTAACAAAGATAATCAGCCTTACCAGATTAACGCCTCAGCTACTCCAGCTGCAGGAAATACAGACACTGTGTTGCACAGGACAGACTACATTCGTAGTATTTCTTTAGCTGTGCATTATTCTGCCCGTCTCATCTCAAAGCAAAGAGACGGCAATGAACACTGTAAACAGACTTAATCCAGTCTCATTTGAGTATTCAATGAATTTATCATTTTCAAAATCGTTACAAAATCGCCAAAATCGATTTGTTGTGAAATTTGAAATTTTGTGATTTATTTCCTAAGAATTATAATCTAATTATCTTCAGGTCAGAAATTTGACCGCGCAGAGTGGACACAATTCTGTCAGCATGAGCTTCTTAGGCCCAAACCCAACCTAAAGCCAAATTAACTAAACCACTCGACCTGTCTCCATGGCAACAGTGGACTACCCAACAACAAACATGTCTGTCAAAGCTCATAACTGAGCCAATAGGCTTATGAATGGTCTCTGTGCTCTCCTTAGAGACTGTACATTCACAGAGACTATTCATAAGGCCATTAACTCCGTCACAATGACAGTGACTCGCTGATCAGCATGTCAAGCTCACCCTGGGGCTAAACTGTCTTTATTGTAGTTTCTGTCCATTTTGTCCCAGTTAAATGTCACTGACTCTTGCATAGAAGGTCTGTTCTATGATCTTCATAAAGACTTTTTTTAATAGAAAACACATTTTATTCTGTCTCATCCAAATGCCTCCTCTTGCTGCAACAAAGGGAATATCTGATTCACTTAACAAGAATCAAAACAAAGATTGGAGTTCAAACTTCAGAGGCATCACATTTTCTTCATTTTTATAACCTTCCCATGTTTTACCTCAATTTTTGCTCAAATCCTCTTCTCCATTGATCATTTTTTTTATTGTTCCCAATACCTGAGTACGTGCTATAAAGTACATACGCTGATTTTAAATAAATTGCAACCAATTAGGAAAGCAGTGATGCAGTCAGCTCAGGTTCCAGTCGCTTTATTTGCAATGGAAATATGTGTTTGTGGAAATATGTGTCTTCTAGAACCCCTCAGCTTTTGAACTTTTTGATTCACAAAAAAATTGTAGTACACACCTATACACAATTTTTACGATACATTTCCCACAAAAACAGTGACATTCAATACTGTCCAGATCTAAGAGTTAAAGTAGCCTCTTTCAGACACACTTTCAATTTCCAAAAACTCATTAACAACCAAAGAAGGGACCATTCATAATGGACAAAAATGTAAGAACTGGCCTTTTAGCAATTATTGTGTCCCAAATATTAGATTAATTTTACTGTCACATGCTTGCTCGAAGGTCTGGCCAGTAAACACAAGGGTGCATTGTGTAGTTATATTAAAGACACTCACAGAACTCGTTAACCAGAACACAAAATCTAATCTGATGTATGGCTTTGGTGTGGAAATGGAGAAATGGAACTTAATGGAATTGAATTTAATGAGGAATAAAAGGCTTTTGATGATGGATTAGCTAAATACTAAAATTACATAATGCATAGTATAATACTAAATATTCATTTCTGAAACATGATGAAGGACGTGCAAAGGTACTCAGTTAACTTTTTCAGGTCCATTCAAATTCCAAAGTCACAGTATAAGCATTTGTTAGAACCAATTTTAACAGCTTTAAGTCAAACAGTTTTTCTCGTGTTCATGATTAACCCATAGAACATGAGCCGCACGGATTTGTGTCAGAAGCGCAACAAACAGTATACTGTCTTCATGCGGTAAAACCGCTCCTTATACGGAAGTTCCCCTGTTTGTGCTGATGCTCAAGCTTAAAACTGAGAAAGCTCACTTAGCTCACTTAGCTGAGAAAGTGTGAACAACGACATTAACCAAAAGTGATGAGTGAGGGGAATCAATGGCCTGACTGGATCTCTCAGTCCCGGACGAGGACAAAAAGTGCAGTTTTAACACCATCTTTGTGAAGAAGAATATGTACGGCCTTGAGTAGCATTTCACAACCTGCGAGTATTCTTTGGTATTTCTGAATACATTTACATTTACGGCATTTATCAGATGCTTGTATCCAAAGCAACTTCCAATCCCTAATTACAGGGGACAGTCTCCCTGGAGCAACTTGGGGTTAAGGGTTTTGCTCAGGAACCCATTGGTGGTGTGCTGAAGGTAGGATTTGAACCCATGACCTATTGGTCTAGAGGGAAGTATCCTACCCACTACGCCACTGACACCGAATATGTACCAGAATACCTGTTCACAGGATAAAAATTGTATTCAATTAAAATATTTGTTTCATAACCATAACTGTGGTCATTGCAGTACCAAATATATACAGCAGGGGCATCAGTGTATTAGTGGCGCTTTATGTTACTGTACATGCCATGATTGTAGCCTCTTATTCAAATAAAGCATTTGTGAGCCATCCACTGTGAGAAATAAAAATACTCACCCTTACTGGGATAAGTATCACTACTTGTCTACTTATCAGCTATCTTAGCATCAACAGCTGACTGAAACATGGTGTAGTTTGATAGCAATGAGGTGAAATAAACTAGTTTCATTTTGTCATAAATTAACAACCATAGATTCTTTTAAAGACTTTTCATGATGAAACGTGTTGTAGTTTACGATGCAAATGTTGGGCTTGTAGAAAGGAGGCTTCCGAATACTCAATAGACTTCACAAACAAATACTTTAAATTAAAATATTTAAATTATTCCAGCTGGTCATAATAACCAAGCAGAAAAGCAACGGAAATACAGGCAGAGTCTTGGTGGTACATCAGAACACTGAAGAGCAATGGAAAGTAGAACAGAGGTGGTTACTAACTAGACACATTTACTCAGTTGTTTCATGTATTTTGCAGAGCAGTTTCAGATCATAACACTTTTACTTCAAATCAAGCGTAAAAAAGAGTAAGCTACATCTTCCTCAGTTCCGTTTTAGACATCAACCTTCAGTTCCTAATTCCTTTTTTAGGTTTAATATCATTCTTTGGGGCTGGCTCAGTTCCTGGACTACTGCACTGTTGCTCAAGCTGCTAATTCTTTAGTTTCAGTGTTTTATTTTACACTAAAAGGGTCCAGAACACTTGTGTCCTCAGAGATGCTGAACAGACTAGGAAGTTCCACCGCAGCCCTATTACCTTACTCCACACCTAGAGGGAAATTCCATTGATTGTTTCTGCATAATTAAGCAATTACGGTGTAAACACAGTGAGTTTGATGCGAAACAATCTGTTCTAAAGAAACACAGGGATAAACTGCTCACAATGGAGGTGAACGGAACCAGACGTCTCCCTCTAAAATCTCCCTCACAGAAAGTTATTCCATGAAATGGTTATACCACCTCATCAGACAACTCAAATGTTTAACCAGAGTTTTGAGAAGTTTGGTCCTAAAACCCATTCATGCTGGAGGGATACATCCTGGGCAAAAATAATCACTGATTTAACTCACATTCACTATTTAACCATAATAAACATCCATATAAACACTCAGACACAAACAATATTGGTGGTTCCTTTCGTTGTTCCCTTCACCTCCACTGTAAATCAGAGTCTCTACAATAAGGTACTTCTGTGAAACTTTTAACACCTCTTATGAAGAGAGAAGCTTAGTTCAGATGTGAGAGGCATCAAAAGATGCATAGAGAAGTTTTAAATCTGACTCTTGTTCTGTTTTTTGGCTCTGACACTGTATACACTCACGGATCTCCAGGATGCTGCTGAGTTCCTCCGATGAAGCCGTATCTGTCAGGCTGCTTCTCGTCACTGGCAGAGCCGTTCAGCTCGACCGGGGGTCCCAGGGAAGGGTTCTCCGTCTCGGCCAGGCTGTCTGTCGTCCCCCGAAACCTTTCTCCATCCTCGGACTGCCTCCCGTTGCCCTGCAGCTGAGTTTTAGCCATCGTGTCTGGGAGTAAAGCTCGACTAGAGACTGCAATTCAGCGCCGCAGCCTCACCCCTCCCCTCCAGCACCAGCGTAGCTCCCCTGCTAACAGCCCACATCTGATTCCAGCCTAAATAGGATCTAATTTGAATGAACACCTTCCTGGAAACATGTTGACCACCCTGGATCCATTCTCCTTAAAACCATTAACCACGTAAAGTTGCCCCTTGCTGACTATTAGGCATCCCTTCACATTGTTTTTAACCTTCTGGCTAACGTTAACATCGAAAAACGCAGGTTTTAAGAGAATAAATCTTATTTGTCAGTAATGGCAGTTATCTAGTTGAAAATGTATTTGCTTATCCAATCTATAGTAAAATGCATATGAAAAACGCTAAACAACTCCTTTCTGTGGTCAGGCTAACCAGCTAGCATTAGCAAAATAATGGAAATATTCACCCAGACATCAGCTATATACATGTAACTTTAACGACATTTTAAAGAAAAAGTTATTAAACGCCCTGTATGAATGTAATAATAAAGAACGTAGTGCAGTTTATCAGTTCTCCCGAACAGCAGCACTTTTAGCTGATGCTAAAGAGGATAGCAGCCTTTCCTGACGTGTAGACGTGGCTGCACTGTTATTGCGCAGAACTATCAGAAAGGCAGGATAGTACTAATTATATGACCATAATAATGAAGAGTAAAGTAAAAGTTAAAAAAGGTACATTTTATCATATACATAGTTATACAGGTACGACATGTAGTGAAATAATAAAAAGATTGACTTAAAGCTGTGCAATATAGTTTACATATAAAGTTTGATACAAATTTGAAAATGTAAACACTAAGGTAATAAATATTCGAAGGGGGAAAATCCAAAACAGAGACACATGAAGCTTCACTGGACTAACCTGTGTCACAAAGTTGCAGGTTCAAACTTATGATTGTAAGCCGCTCTGGGTAAGGGCATCTGCCAAATGCCCCATTACCTTTACTGGATGGAGTTAGATGGTAAAAAAAAAAAGGGTGGTAAAACTGTTATAATATACACGATATTCTTTTTCACCATTTTGACTTTTAATCTCTAAAGGACAAATTGAAGAATAAAATAAGCAGATGGATGGAGCCTCTTTACTAAAAACCCATCTGCTTTTACGAGGGTGTCCACACGATGGCGCTAAAACACCACAGCTGATTTTGTGTTTGGGTAAGGGTAAATTCAATAGGTTTATCAAAATACACGACTAACACTGTACTGTGCAAAAGTCTAAGGAACGTGTGAAAATAATTTTATTCTATCTGAATACACTATGTAGACAAAAGTATTAGGACACAAATGTTTGGGCTTGACCACTTACATCCAGCAAAGGGCAAATTGTAATTCTTCAGCACACCAAGAGCAAGCTCCATTAAGACATGGATGGATGTGTTCAGTGTGAAAGAACTTGACTGGTCTGCACAGAACCCTGACCTCAACCCCATCCAACACCTTTGGGGTGAACTGGAACGAAGATCGCGAGCCAGGCCTTCTTGTCCAACATCAGTGCCTGACCTCATAAATGCTCTACAGAATGAAGGGGCAGAAATTCCCACAGAAACTCCAAAATCTTGTGGAAAGTCTTCCAAGAAGAGCGGAAGCTTTTATAGCTGTCTATGTGTTATTATGCAATATCATTTAAGTTCCTGTTGGTGTAATGGTCAGATGTCCCAACACTTTACAAAACTTTTTAGCACAACCAATACCTTCACAGAGTAGAGAGAGAAAATGGGCAAAAACTACACATTCACATGTTTTTAAAGTATAAATACTATATTATTTTTATTTAAATATTTTACAACTTGAAAACATATTTACAGGAACTAGGTTTGCATTGTTACACTGTGCACAAACACACACACGATAAAAGTATAGCTCTCTCAAACATTGTCTGTTTATGAGACTCAGCTGCAGAAGCACCATCACAAACAACAGAGAGAAAGAGAAGGAGAGACAAAGAGAAAAGAGAAGACAATAGACAATTAACATAAAAGGACAGAGACACTACAAAGTCTTAATATAAACACGCACTGGCAGGACAAATTCGCTTGATGCTGTTTAAGGCGGAATTGGTTTATTTTGTGTCCTGCCACTACACACGCGCACGCACACACACACGGCTCAGATGGAGCTGAAAAATGATCTGATCTGAAGTTGCCACACAATATATCACTTCACATGATTTTGGAATGATATACCAATGCACATTACAGAATATGCAAATGAGTCCACTAACCAATCACTGCATTTGTTTACAGTGTGCTAGGAGCATACTGACCAATCACAGCTCCAGGTTTATTTCAAAGAATCCAACAGACTGGCACTGGCATATCAAAACCTCAGAACTGTTTCTTTTTCTGTTATTTTTTACACAGCATGAACATTCACTGATGATTAATAGACTGGAATAAAAGCAGTCTTGCCAGTCTTTATGAAGGCCTTGCCGATTTTGTCAAGAATATAACATCAAGTATATAAATATAAATAATACAGTACTGAGCCACTCCTCATCCCTTTATATTTTGCTTTGAATCACCTATTGTCTGCCCATTCAACTTATTTGGGTCATATTGAGTAGATAAAAAGAAGAAATGGGAACAAATGTTTTACTGTGACAGGCTGACTTGTTCCGGCCTTTAGTTAGATCAGTGTTATGGTTGAACGATTCATACACAAGTCACTGTGTGTCTTAACAAACAAAAACATTCCTCTGAAACTGGTCAGAGTCTCTGAAAGTCCTCCAGGAAGCCTGGAGAACTGATGTACACTACACTAAAATTTAAGAATGTCTGGATCTTTGAAAGAAAAACATGAAGAAATGAAGGGAGGGTCAAAGATTTTGCTGCAATGTACTGTATATTCTAATAATATCACAAATCATTTATCAACTGAACTGTGCTCAATTTATTGCAGCAAACATGTAATCTGAAAAACTTGACATTCAGAACTGCAAACTTTTGTGAGCACTAACAGTGCCCCATTGGGGAGAATGTTCACACTGCTGCGCTCTGCTTTATAAAGGCCTGTTTATGTTTTAAATGGCAGACCAGTCATGAAGCTGATTCATCAAGAATTGTTTCATTTTTACAATCAAGTCAAGGTCATCTAACAATGTATTTCATCCATATTGTACAGTTACAGCTTAAACAGACTCGAGTTTGTTGAAAGATGATGCAGATGGAGCAGAATGAAGTGTGTGTGTGTGTGTGTGTCTGTGTGTATGTGGAACCAAACGGAAATATGAAACGCACCCACAGATCATGCAGCAACAACCGAAAGCAGCAGCTACGAATAAATCTTTGCATTGAGGCCCTGCCCACACATTTTTCCTCATCATGTACAGGCAGTTGCCATAGTACCTGCACAACATTACCGATTTGTCCCCCTGCACAGTATAAGCATTTAAAAACAACCAACTGATTCAGTCACAGACCCTGAAGGCGTGTAGAAGATGTGAAAGGAAGGATGAAAGGATGGATGGGTGGATGGATGGATGCAGGCCTTGATTGTGCTAGTAAATATGGCTTTTTGCTTTGGTTTTCTCCATCAACTGAAGCTGAAATCACTCTATGGCTTGACGTGTGCAAGCAGGGAAACATAGATTGGGGGTTGTAAAGGTTTTGAAACACGAACATCTAGAAACGTGATGAACTGAACGAATATGGACAAGAGACCACAGATCTGAGGCTCCACAGACGAGATCTGCTGATCTAGGACCATCCTGATGGTCATTTAAAGCCCAGGAATTGGTCCAAGTAAGCTTTCCCATTTAATTTCAAGGAGTACACCAACACTTTCCAACCTAATCTCTTGCAGCTGAGTCTGTAGAGCTGACAAAAAATAAATAATAAACAAAAATAAAAAAAATTGAGGGGGGTAACTAACACGAAAAATTGTCAAAATGTACAACATGGGGGCAGTATGACAGTATGTGCTGGGCAACAACAAAAATTTAACTCTTAATGAGCTACAGATCATGCTGAAAAAGTGTAGCGTGTTCCTTTAAGCCCAACCATCCAATATGAAGCTCTACTCCAATATTAGCTCTGGTCAGGCTTGAACTTGGGCTTGATTTATCTGGCTATAGACCAGTAAAATAACCCCCCAGGCCTTGGTTTGTGAGGCACAACACAGTTAAATGATACAGTTGGGGTGAGGAGGGTTGGAGAGTTCAGCACATCTTCCAACCAAACCCAGGCTTTTCATTTACAGTGCATAAATTCAGACACACACTGGGATTTTCAAAGGTTTGGGGCCCATTTTCAGCCCAAGAGTCTTAAAAAGGCTCTTCAGTGAGGAATTAGTCTCAGGCCTGTGCTTTTAGGATTACAAGATACATTTATACTCATTAAATATCGATTGCTTTTGGTCAGTTAAGCTAGTTTTGCACTAAATATTGATGATTTGACATTTTTTCCACATTTGAATCACTGAAACTAATTTTCTATTTAAATTAGGTATTTGGAACATAAGACACCTTTATGGCCTCAGGACAATATTCCTGCACCATTGTTTCCAAACAATGGTTCTTTATTCAGGTTCCTTTCTGGCAAGCTGTGTCTGAAATTTGAGAGAAAAAAAAAAAAGCAAAAAAAAGCAAAGGAAACAAAACCTAACAGAACATTTAACAAAACAATTAACCCCATGATCCTTTTCAACAGTATTTTGAAAATCCCAGGTGTTTACTGAGACAAACACTCTGCACCATCAATCAACTTTAGAAGCATAACATTCATCTGCACACATACATCATCCATTAATCACATATTGCTTAATATTTTCTTCATCAGACCCACAATGAACAAAGTAAGACCATAAAATCAACAAACAATTAAAAAATATATATTGGAGGCGGGCGGCTCATGTCTTTGGTTCATCCGTTTGTTTTTTTTTACATTCCGTTCTTACTGCAGGAGAAACACTTCCCCCCCTCATTTTCCGGACATGAAGACATGCCCCCCTCCCCATCCACCCCACCCACAACGTATACAGATAAAATACATTCATATAAATAAATGTAGTCACATGCACACACAATTTACAAAATAAAAGCATGTGACGTGTTCTAGAGTCTAAAAAAATGTTAGACATCGTTTGAACTGCAGAAAAAAGTCTAAAGGAAAGGACATACACACACACCAACACTAACATACCTCTACATTTACCTCTAGTTTCACTTTCCTTTTGTTTTGTGTCTCGACTCAGCTAGAAATGTTTATAAAAATAATTTCTTTATTTTTGTTTGTTTTTTTTTTTTGCTTTTTTTTTTTTAAACATACCTGACCTAGCAATTTCATTTATAAGCTTCTTCAGATGTATTTGTGCGCGTACAGCCTACTATTTTAGCTCAACTGGCAGGGAACGGGAGATACACACACGGGACACACTTTTGGGGCAAACACTACAGTCCATGAAACTACATCAGTTCAGATTTTGGACAGTACAGATAAACGCACATTCTTTAACTTCATATGGAATACTGTTTTTCAACCTAACATCCATTTGAAACATCCGGTTTGGAATATCAGTTACAACAGACGGCTTCATAATGCTTAACAAAACCGAAACTCCTCCGACTCAGAATGTACTTAGATTTATAATGGAAGTCAATGGAGACTGCCCATTCGATTATATGTTTGAGTAAACAGGCTAACTTTTCTTTGCTAATTCAGGAAACCCCCAAAATGACTGACTGTGGTGATCAATAATATGCTAGAGATGCAGCAAACAGATTACACCACAGGCCAGATGTGTGGGTCCCAAAAAAAAAAACATGCTCTTTCAAAATGTATTCAAAAAGCACATTAGAAATGTTAGTGACTGGCTTTGAAGGGTAACAATATACATCTTTTTGTGGCCAAATGATGATACTGCAAAGCCCATCCCTAAATTGTCTCGGTGTCTCACAAAGGCCACTATGTAAGTAGTATCTGCTTACAGTCCGCTTCTCTCATAAATGCCGTCAATGTCCAAAACATTTTTTTCCTTGCCCTGCCCTCAGATCCTTGCTCCAGCAGCTGCATCCTCGTTACCTCCTCCACTTAACCCTTAGAAGTGGAGAATAACAAATAATCGTATAATACCATTTAAATGTGCATACTGTAATTATACAGGTAATTAAACAATGATTTTACAATCCAAATAGCAGGAGATCTTGTTATAGCAGGTGATAATTGACTTCTAAGGGTTAAAAGAAGGGGGTGTAGTCATACGCCAACCTAGTGTCACTAACAGCCCAACCTTCTGCACATCAACCTGCCACTGGCTGACAAACTAAACCAGCTTTAAGCTGACAGAACCAGCACAACGCACATATACGAACAGGATTGCTACTATGATACACTTACATATAAAAAAAAAATGCAGGGCTGCATAATACGTTCGTTTATCATTAGATCATTGCTAGCATAATCATATGCATCTGTTTCTTCACTGATTCAGGACTCAAGTTAGGTGAATCATTCAAGCACAACAAAGCACATCTAACTTAAGTCCTGAATCAGTGAAGAAACAGATGCAGATGATTCCACATGATCATTCTACTCTGGAGAATGTTCAAACTGTTGAGTCCTGCTTTATAAAGGCTTGTTTATCCTTTAAACCAAATATGCAAAGGAACCTTTATCCAATCAAAATGTTTTGACTGTCTCATGACTAGATCTTTACATTATAAAGGACATCAATGTGTTTGCAACACTGGTATGTTGCAGCCCTCCAATTTGGATAAAATCGTAACGAACTGAAACCTAGACTCCCCTCCCGAAACAATAAACAAAGAAGAAAGAAAGAAAAAGAAAAAAAAAGAAAAAAAGAGTCCAACACACACCTACATGGCTAACAGATTCACTTTGCATTTCTCCCAGCTACAAAATGGCAGAAAGTTAAAATCCATTCTATTATCCCATAAAATAGTAACCTCATTTAGAAGCACCTTTAGATGACAAATGGCCCTCTCCCTGCTCAACTCAAATACATTTGCAGAGATGAGCAAAAGGATGACTCAGACTCCCATCATCCACTCAGGATCAGAAACGGACCACGAACAGCAGCCTATAGAATCTCCTCCACCCACGCGGACCAATGCTGCCGTCCTCCTCGGACTACTTGAAGACACTCAGCAAAAGGACGAGGGGATGTGGGGGCGGGGAAGAGAGACAGTTCCAGACGACAGGAAGCTAAGCGACGGATGAGGTGGGCGGAAGTGGAAGACACGAGGGAACGAGACAACGACCTCCAGTGAGCGCGCTCAGTCCGTGTATTCTGCTACTATGGAAAGCAGCACCGTGATGTCATCAGGTTTCCCCCCTAAAGAGCAAGGATAAGAAAAAAATGCTCAGAAAAAAAAGCCTCACAGCCCTGTTATAAAACAAAGTAGTAACATTTTGTTATTGGTGATGAACTACATGTGACCAAAATGGTACATTTGCTAAACTAACCCTATAAACTGCAGACTTATGATTCTGTTCACAGTAATACGCAATAATACCACAAAGCTGGATTTCCTAGTGGTTAGGGTGTTGGCCCGGCTATCAGAAGGTTGTGGGTTCAAATCCCAACTGCTAGTTTCACCACTGAGGTAACCTTGAGCAAGGTTCCCACACACTGCTCCCCAGCACCCCTCGCTGGCGGCAGCCCGCTGCCTCAGTTAGTGAATGGGTTAAAATGCAGAGAAAGAATTTCACATTGTTCACGTGTGACTATAAGGGCTAATAAATTATTTTAAAATTTTAACTGTTATCCATGTATTATATTTTCATTCAGTTTTTTTGCTGTGCTAGCCAAAAGCTAAGGTTTTCCCTAGCATAAATTTAGGTTCATTGATGCTGGGGAAATAATCATTAGTTACAGCCCTACAAGTGAGATCTGAATGGTATCAATAGGAGTCTATTGTGTCCAGCCCCAATTGCTTCTGCTTTAGTAAAGAAAATAAATGTTGGACAAACCAGTTCTGCTATGCTCTCTCACTCACCTCTCACGTTCAAGCCGTTATCGCAGGCGAACTGGGCGAAAGGGGACATGTAGTTTGGATCATAGGCCAGCTCGTGTGCCTGCTCAGCGATGCTGCGGGCTGTTTGCTGGATACTGTCATAGTTGGTGTTCTGTTAAATAAAGAAAATGAAAGAAATTGCTATTGAGATCCTTGTACTGAAAGCAGCAAATGAAAAATGGGCATTTTAAATCAGGCCTTTATTCGTTAAAGGCCGAAGTGTCTGCAGGTTTTCATTTTAACCAAACAGAACTTTACTTCTTAACTAACCAGTTTGAAACCGAGAGCAACTTATTAAATAGGCAAACTCAAGTGAACTCCTACTTAACGAATGAAAACCTGCAGCCACAGAAGTGCAAACAGACCTGTAGAAAACAGCTGGTAGGTGTCTTTAGGAGGAGAAAATTGCACACAAATTCAAGCTTTATTTCAAATTTAGCTTTTTCATAATTGTTAGGAGTCATCTGTATAAATGAGGTAGGCATGGATGGGATAAACAGGTAGGGATGTGTGTGTGTGTGTGTGTGTGTGTGTGTGTGTAGTCTTGCCTTGAGTTTTTTGAGCTCCTGCAGGATCATGTAGTCTGGCATATTGTCAAAAAGGCCATCGGTGGCCGTGAGGATGATGTCACCGAGCTGAACATCAAATGAGGACCTGTCCGCCACGTCTGGGCTGAGAGGGGGAGAGAGACAGAGCGATAAGTAGTGAGTAACTACAGCATCATTATACATTAATAACCACACTTTCAGATTCCACCTTATTTATGATGACTGTTGTCCCAAAAACTGATTAGAGAGCAGCATTCTTCTTTTTGGGTTCTAAAAAATAAACCTGGTGGTCTAAAAAGTCAGAATTATTCAGCCACACCAATAATTCCGAATTTAAAGGTTTAGTTAATTCTTACAACCCCATTTACAAGTCTGCTCCACCTTAATGAAGAGCTGGAACGTGTCCAGATTTTAAGGACAAGATTTGGACGACTTCTGTCTGCACAGTATTAGTCCATGTTTATAGAACAGTGTATTATATGCACGGTCAGAAACCTCATAAGCAAGTTTTTAATGACATGCATTTGCTTGTGTGTGAGGAGCAAAGACTGCTTTGTCACTGAAAATACTGAGGTCACGGTTTTAAAAATAAAACTCAAACAATAAAAATCACAAATATAAATAAGAAATGTTTTAAAATGAGTGCTCCCTACATGCATAAACAAGTCTTTACAAAGAATAAAAGGGCATTTCCAAGGAAAAGCAATGACCTAATCCTCTAACACAGCCAACTTAGCCAGGACTGAAGTTCCAGCTTGTGTGTGTGTGTGTGTGTGTGTGTGTGTGTGTGTGTGTGTGAGAGAGTGAGAGAGTGAGTGAGTGAGTGAGTGAGTGAGTGAGTGAGTGAGAGAGAGAGAGAGAGAGAGAGAAGGGCACAGGGACAGTGTGTAAGGGTTGAAACAGAGGACAGTAACTGAACACCTAGGGAAGGGGGGAATGGACGTCCAGGTCCAGCGGATTCTCGGTTTAGGTTCCTGGAATCAGGCCCTAATGCCGAGTTTCCGTCTGAGCCGGGTCCATGGGCGTTGGCCAGCAAGAGCTCAGAGACCTAAAGGGCGGCACATGCTCCAGGAGCAGGGTGCGAGTGTGTGTCCGCTGCAGTTTGTGCTTTAGTAGGTGAAGAACGGCTCAGGAGTGGTGATCTCTGAAATACGCTGGCCTTCTTCCGGACAAGAAGCTCGAACGATAAAGACGTGGGTCAGCCAGGCCAGTGAGTGAGAAAATGAGAGTGTAAAAGTGTGGTACGGCTGCACAGGACATCATGTGATAATCTTATTGTAGGATCAGTTAAACTATCCTGATTTCAACATGCAATTTGAGCCATTTACTGAAACAAATTAAGAGCATCTGCATCTCCACATCTTCTGTAAATGCTTTGATGATTACATGATCCAACAACAGTCAATAATATTGGCCAAAATAATGCTAACAACATTACTTCAAGGGGCTTCACAATTTACAGCAATGTAATCCCAGTATAGTTATACACAAAGCTGTAAACATCCAGAATCTCATCACATCACAGATCTCCACCTTTTTGAGGACCTGGAACCATTCTTTTTGCTCAGCATTTCACATAATGTTCTGCTGTAAGTCAAATAAAATAGGTCCATCTTTTTTTCTGCTGAAAAATAGTCACACTGCTCTCCCTTTAACTCATAAAACTGGAACTAAAGCAACCCTGAGCTTGTTTGTTTTGCTTCCCCACTCAGCTGCAAGAACTCTGACGACCATGTAAAATAGAAACTATGCAACAAACATATGTCACAATAGGGAACATGAAGAAAGCAGGCCACACACACCTATGGACAAGACACACATTGCTAAATGATTGTATTCAAAGTAGAGGCTGATTAGACCTGCAAAATGACACCTTAACTTGTTACATAACCGTCAAGCGTGAAATATTTCCATGTACAGCCTTTTTTTAGATGCGTTCACTTATCTTATTAGGAATTAGCAATTGTTGTTCATTGTGTTGCCACGATCTGTGCAGTTTTATGCAATTAAAAAAAGATTTTTATACTTTAACTGTAAATGAGCCAACAGTGTTTGAATAAGGATCACATCTACTACTAAAACACAAAATACTTATATGCTGAACACTTGATGTGAAGATCTAAACTCATGAACAAATGCACCCAGAACATGTGCTTTTCTGCTCCTACAGTATAGAAACAGCATGGGAAAAAAGTCCCAGGCCTTCTGACTCTGAAGGAGAAAGTCAAATTGGCCTCCACCAGGCATAAAACATTAAAAAGGTCCTGCTTAATTTTAGCATCTCACGAGGAGCCCAGAATAGTCACGCCCTCCAAGACTCTGCACTGCCTGAGAGATATAATGTTTTGGTAAGCAGCAGTCTGATTGGCCGAGCTGAACGAGGCCTGCAGGCTCTTTTTTTCTGACTGGATGTTCAGGTTTTGGCTGAAGGCCCCTGGCAGGTTAGCAGCAGTGAGAGGATGGAATCACATGGCCCTCGCTATGCCCTTCGTAGAAAACGAACACACATTTTGATTAAAGTGGCAATTTGGCCACAGAGCCAACTGGAAGATGGACCAGTTGCACAACATCAACACCAGGAATAACCCACGACTCCAGTCACCTTCAAACAAGGACTTCAGATCCTGCAGTGAAGCCATATTTCACAACAGCTTGCCTGATTGCACTTTACTAATAAGCGAGTGGCTGCTGATGACCTGCAGAGCTGAAAGAGGAGGAATCAAGGCTGTTTAATATTAAAAAACAGTAACCTGCAGAAAAACTGGATTCACCTCAGCACTGTTTCAAACCAAAGCCAAAGCTTGTTGTCCCGGGGGGGGGGGGTGTTAGTGGGGGTGAGAGTAGGAGTGGGGGTGAGAGTAGGAGACTGATGAGCTTGAAGATAATGTCCCCTCCCCTGTAAAGGCATCCCCTCTTTCAGGTCCCATACTAATACGCTCATTGCATCCCTGTGACATTCTTACACTAGGAGTTCAAGAGGAACAAACAGGGTAGATCTTTCTCTCTCTCACACACACCCCAGTAATGATTATTTGTTTTACCTGTATTCTGTACAACTAACGACTCAGTCATCATACTCAACTGAACTTAATTTCTTGTCCTTTTATGTTTTTCTGTTTTGTTTCTTGCTCTCCTTACACTGTTTGTTTCATCCTGTCTGCACTTGTGTAGTGTTGTTTCTGTTTTTGATCTTGTGTTGCACTGCAGGCCCCGGGGGAACAATGTTTGGTTTCACTGTGTACTGTGTGTATATGGCTGAAAAGATAATAAACATACCAAACATGACTACAGAAGATGTAGAACCACCAATTAGGTTAGAGTGTTGGATAGTGTGAGCACAACTCACACCTTATCTGTAGTAGATTTTACTACTACAGATTACAACTGCAAGTCTCTCAGGATGTTAAAAGGGTCTAGATCATCACATATCACTGGAATTAAAAAGGTGTGATGTCTGTAAAGATTTTTATACATGCCTATTCACAAAAACAGTTGTTTTTAATTGGGTTTAATGATGTTTAATGATGTAAAACCCACATATTTCTCCTTATACAGCCTGCAGCCATTTGGCCCAACCCATTCGGCCCAACCCATTCATACTGAAGTTCTAAAGAGTGTTTTTCGGCCCGGTCTTTTGAATAAGCTGCAATTCAAGGCAGCCGATCAGAAAGATAATTTACATAAAAAGGTACAGTAGCAAAACAGCCTGTTTCATTCTTATGACAATTTTCCAACCACAGAATTAATCATGATGAATAAAATATTTTAAGTACACAAACCCATCAAAATCATCCGGGGAAAAAAATAAACAGAAGGATAATGTTAAATACAGGCCCATTAAAAACACCTTTTTACATAACGACCTCGATTCATCAGAACACCCAGTAAGTCACCCAGAGCTGTGATTGGTCACTCTGTTAGACACACTGATTGGTTAGAGGCTCATTTGCATATTATAGCCTTCTGTGATATCAGTATTGCAGAGACAGATATGTTGATAATGAATAACAAATGATATTCTGTGCAGAACTAATAAACAATGGAAGCTTATACTCCACCAATTGGCATGGTGTTAATTGGCTTATGCGAATTCTGAATTCTTAAAGAACATTAGCAAAGCTAAAACATAATCTGGCATCCTAAGAAACTTCCATTTCTAGAAATATGAGTGTATCAGTGTAACAAAACGCATGTGATTATTAAGAGATTACCAGACTTTACTGTTTCATGTGTAAAGAGAGTCATGTTTGCCAGTGGGGTACTAGCTTTGATGATATTTAGCTACAGACATTCTCTGAAAAGGTGCTTTAGATATTTCCATTTAGATCCATATTAATAGTTTATATGTAAGAAAGTCTGTTCTCAGTGTTCATATCATACTGCACCCATAAAATCCTAGAAGGGACAGCAAGTACACAGACCTAAATCAAATGAGACACACTGAGATGACACACCCACGACTGTGTGTTGCTGCCAACATGAATCCCTACACCACTGCTGGTGTGTGCTACTCAGTGAAGTAAGAAATTTGGATTCCGTTCAGAGTATTAAAGGGTCTGAAACTGCACTACAGGAGCTTATGTGCAAACCAAATTCTCAGTAATATGTATAAACAGTACTGTGCAAAAGTCTTAAGCCAAGTCCATTTCTTTATATTTTGCTTTGAAAGCTCCTGAAAAACGACCATTTCCTGCTTTTCCAGTGCTCTAATATTTGGTATACCAAGTTGATTAAATGATACAAATGTTTTACTGTAACAGACTACAAAGTGCCAAAAAGGAGCCCAGATAAACGTGTTCCAACCACTTAGCATTCAGCATCATCAGTGTATTGATAGAATTGTTCTAGACCACATTACATTTTTCTCCACACTTAAAACCATTGTGAGAAAAAAACAAAACAAAAAAACAACAGTTGTGAAAGCTCAGACTCTGATAATTGATCTCCTCTTATTTCCTTGAGAGCCTCCAGACTTGGCTCACCTGTCACTCAGCACTACTCCCTCGGCTCCTGGCGGGGCGATCGACAGCTGAAACGGCGTGTTGAAGTAGTGCTGCTGTTCATCCGACCGGTGGACCACCTCTCCACCCCGGACCACCAGGAAACCAGAGTCACCAAGGTTGCATGTGTGTATCCGATGACTCCTCCGGTCCAGAACAACGATACAGGCTGTACTGCTCCCTGACAGAGAGAGAGCAAGAGAGAGGTTACTAAATAAAAAAAAGGATATGCAGGGTTTACACTATAAAAATAGCCCCCCCCCACCACATGACATACTCATGGTTTTTCACTAAACACAAGGGCTCTTGCAACATGCTCTTGGTTTACCGTATATTGTGATATGATTAACAAATTATATAATGGGAGACAGCGAGAGAGATGTAAAAGCAAGAATAAGTGACAGCAAGTGAAGAGAAAAGGTCAGTGGCTATCATGTATCTGAAGATTAAAGAACCACATGTTCTACTCCTAATTGTCCTTGAAGTGTAACTGCACTCATCTATATCCATCCCTCACACAGACAAGCAGCCAACAGTACGATATGGTGCCGACCAGTCACCTAACTCCTCTCTCCTCTTATAGAATAATGAAGGACAATATCATTAATATCACATAGAATATAAAAATATTTTTCTTGACTGTGATGACAATGTACGCTTGATCTGACCAAATTAATTTGAAGTATTAAAGTATTTCTAAATTTCCAGAGCAAAACAGATGTATGCCAATAAATAAGATTAATCATGGAGCATGTAATTGAGCAATTTCTTTTAATTAGTGCTGAACAGTCCTAATCCAAAATGCATTCCAGTTTTCTGTATTGCATCACAGTTCACCTGTGTCCCACAATAAGTGGCCTTGGCCCTGTGACCCTGAGTAAGAACAGCCACCTGCTGACCTTTAGGGAAACATACATTCCCAAAATAAGACACACAGCAAAACAACATGGCTAGAGACCCTCAGAAGCCTGTGATGTCAGGTTTCAGTCTAAAGGTGAACTACGAGCCAGAGATGCCAAACTCATCATTTTACTTATGATCATGAGGGTTCAGTTACCAAAACAGCCATAATTCACTCTGACCTTTTGCGTTCACCCTTATCCAGTAAAAATACATTTAACCCTGATGTATTTAAATTACCTCTGTTCTGATTTGACTCATGCTTTGCGGCTCATTTGAACTTGCTACTGTACCTTTAAGGCTGCAGTCTAAATAGGCAGGTAAATGACCAATGTTACACCTGACACCGATAAGCAATACAGCAAAAAAAAAGCAAGTATTTATCTAGGAAAAACTATTTTTATTTACAATTGTTTTGTTTAAGAGACCATGGTGCAACACAGAGATCCCCACCAGGCTGCACAATATATCATCGGCTAATCTTTATCACGATATTGGTGCATTGCTGGCATCACAGAAGCACTACCCAGCACTGTACATATTCTTAATCCTGCATAGTGAAATGTGCAGGATGTGTGTAAAGTCAGATGTGTTGGTTATTTTTGCTCCTGATCTAAAGTGCAATGCCACCAGTTGATGAGTTTCTATCACAGTGTTATGGTGATTCCGGCAGCACTCTGTTGTGCATAAACAAAGCCATTACGGTATCAAATTGCAGTAAGTAACGAATGGACATTATGATGAATGTCCCAAATTTAATGTGCGTTATTGTGCAGTCTTGGTCCATATGAGTGTGTGTTAAAGTCAAAGAGGACACAGACGACATGAGAGAACAGTGTAAAAGATGTATGCGTGCAGGGTGAAGACACTCATGGTTGGACAGCCCAGATACTGAGGGAGATGTTGCTTCATGTAGCTCAGATTTCCCTCATAAAAATGTACCGTCACAAACTGACCAGCCAAGAATACCAGCCCTGCTGCCTCTGGCTGCCCCTCTCTCCACTCTGCCTATTTGCTTTTATGACAAAGCAGACTCTGCAGCATCAGCCCTGAAGGACATTCTGTGCAGTCTGCTTTGGTTAGGAAGGCATTTCGGTACTGAAGTGCAGGTCTGGCAAAAAAATCAAATTCAGCATCTCCTCTTATTACAAACGCAGCTGAACTGCAGTTCACACATTTCCAGTACCTGTTAGCGACATCAGCCTTGCAACTCCAGTAAAAGACAGTAAATTATTTTCAGAACTATTACTTATGGTTAACCATTTCAGCAGTCATTTTATCTATAGTGAACTATTTCACCAGTCATTTTATTTACATATCTATTCCATTTATACCCACCTCTCTTACTGACTACATTGTGTATACAGAGTGCACTAGCATATAGTAGAGTACTTTATAGAGTTTTCTTGTTACTTTATACTGTATGTTACATTGGTCTGGTCACCAAACATTTCTGCAAATTTCTGCAAATTTGAATTTTTGCTGAACGATTCCTCTAACCTTTAATAATGAAACAGATTAAGGGCTCTCTTGGACCTCCTATGGGAAGTAATACAAGCTGTCTTATCTATTAAATCCTGTCTATGGAACAGACATAGCTATGAGCGTTTGTTTGAGATGGACGGACACACACACACAAACACCAGACTTTTTTGGTTTTTTTATTAAACTAAGCCATGTGCGAGTGAGTCACCATATGCTGCTTCTTGTTACTGTGTGGTTGACTGCGTGCAAGTGTGTGTGTGTGTGTGTGTGTGTGTTTCTTACCCAGTAGGGGTACTTTGTTCTGCAGAAGCTCGTAGTAGGCCGAGGTGAGGATGCCCACCGGGCTGGTGGGGGTGAAGCGGCCCTCCTTCACCAGCCGCTCACACGTCCGCATTAGAGTGGCTGAGAACTGAGACGGATCCACGCCATAATCTCTCCATCCGCCCACGCCGTCCGCCACTCCTGAGAGGAAAACAAAACACCAATTACACTTAACTAAAGTGCAGGGACAATTCAATTCCCAATACATTTTAAACCAATGAGAATGATCGGTCAGTAACAGACTTCTGATGGTTATTATTTGATTAGAGCTGTGATAATGACACAAATATGAGAATGCAAAAATACAGTTTCATCATCCAGAATCCATATCTCTTCTTTATTTTTAATGTTTCAATGCAGCTGCATTGTCTGCAAGTGACTAAACAATCCATTCCTTTATTATTTTCATTTTTGTCCATTAAACTTCTGTCCAAAATCGTTGTTCGATGCAAGTTATTTATATATGGTCCAACTTTGCCTGACTTTCTACAATATATAAATTACATTATTTATGTAAAATCATGAAAAGTGAAGAGACCATTGCTCAAAAAAAGTCTATGAATGTTGTAATTGAAACTATTGATCTGGATTGGACTGGAAAAGCTGATTGGGATTTCAAAGGGTCAAAAAACACAAATCCCATCCAATCCTGTAACAAATCTATACTTGGAGCACACGCACCTACACACCCACATGGTGATGTTTTTAGTTGTGTGTGCCTTCCTATAGGGTGGTAGAGGGAGTATTAGCCTACTTTTAGATGCTCATTTTAAAGGCAGCTTTATGTAAAAACAAGATTATTTAAAAAGTGTGCAGTTTAAGACAAAATATCCCATCAGTATCGAAAAACAAAAAGCAGCATCACACCACCTGTTGGAAATTCTGCAGTTTGAGTAAGCAAATTTCTACTTCTAGTTTAGAGTTTATTTACACCCAACACGCCTTGAAATTTTTCAAAAATAAATGAGATGCCACTCTTTCAAAATGTTATTACAAGAGAACATACTTAATACTTGGACATACTTAAAATAAAGAGTAGAAAATGATCACATTCAGAAATGAAGGTGCTGTTGGCTGTCCATAGAGAGGACATCACCTCCTGTTTACTGGGATTTTGACGTGACCTGCGCGTGTGAACGACGCCGAACCTGGTAAAAGTATCCCAGTAATTTCTAGTGTTTTGAACCTTTGTAATCAACAGAAAGTCACTGAATAATTCAAACAGAGCTGTCTCCACTTTTCTGAGGCAGATTAAGTGCCACCAAATGTTCCCTCTGTTTTCCCTTTAAAGTATTTAACATTTACACTCCAAGCACTTAAAACTGAGAAGATAAAAGACCACTTTTAATCCTCAAGAAGCTGCCGTTCACACTTCACGCAGATCTCTCGGTCTCTCACACACAATTTACACCACACACACGCACACAGGCGTTATGGCCCATTTTTGTGATGGTAATACAGCTGTTTTACTGTCTGTGTGAGTGTGTATGAGAGAGAGACCACTCTTCACTAAAGCATCTATGTGTGAGATCAGTCAATGTTCCTTTTAAACTGCACTATTTTCAAAGATCTGGATACTATATTGTTGGTTATACTGGCAATATTGACCATAGCAACAAGATCGCAACTTTGTGTGCTGGAACTGCAGGATATTAACAAAATGTCAGTATTGCAATTTTATTGCTAAATATTGCGATTGTGATGCCTTTCAAGATATTAATGGGTCTATGTCACGTTTTTCTGGAATTAAAGTCTGGAGATATTGTTTTAAATAGTACACTCCCACCCACCATCTATACAGTCCATACATGAAAAATAAGCAACAAAAACAGCCTGTTATTCCAGCTCCTTATCCTGGCTACAGCAGTTTAGCTTCACTCATTCATGCACGGATTCTGGAGCTGTGATTGGTCACCCTGTCAGAAACACTGATGGGTAAGAGGCCTTCTGTGATATCAGTATTTGCGAAACTGATATCAATGGATACAATTAGCAGATGATATACTGGCATCCCTATTGTGTGCTGAGAGCATCCTGACCAATACCAGCTCAGAACTGCATCAGTTTCTGTGGGTGTTTCCATGAACTGGGCTCTTCATATCATCCAGCACAAGTAAATAATTTTGGCCTAAACAATGCTTGCGCTGATATAGGCAAAAATTTCCAGTGGGGTGAATCAGAAGCAACAGACTCATGATGCTGGTGTTTTATCCATATCGTGCAGCTCTTTGTCCCCAAGTAACCCCAAACAGCTTGTCAGTCCCGGGAAGAGAGAGATGATGAATTAGCTCTCAACTCGTCACACTAAGAGATTCAGCACATCCCTCTTCACACAAACCAGAAACTATTTACAGGACCTGCCATTATAACACAGCTTCAGAAGAAAATTTAATGAGAGAAAGAGAATGAGGGAGAAAAAGAAAGAGGCTGTTCCCCAAAAACATTTTCATAACTGCTGTCTCCATCACAACAATTCAGTTTTTAAAAAAATTACATTTATGAAAGGTTTCATTCATTTTCCTCTAATGTGGTTTGGCTTTTAGGTCAATTAGTTACAACACAGGCATCAAAACTAAAGGCCAGACACAGACGAGTGATGTCACGAGGGGAACAAAAACAAAGGTCTGAAGGAAGATGTTATACAATTTAATACAGCTCTCAATGTTCAGAGCATTTCTGAAGTGTGTGTGTTTGTGTGTGCGGCAGCAAGGAAACAGACCTTCACAGTACGTTTGCATGACAGTTCTGAGACGCCTGCGTTAAGGGGCCGTATCAACTGATTCACATTTTCTCACATTTCTCAGAGTTTGATGTAGCCTGTAAACATTTCCAAATCAAACAGCTTCTCTATAAATGTCTTTCCATGCCAGTGTGTGTTAAATCCCTACACAATAACCTCATTCTGCTTCATGAGGTACTGATTAGTGATGACTGATCAGAGCTTACATAATGAGGAAATGTACACACAAATAAATATATTTGTGTGTGTGTTTTTCCTCATTAAATAATAAAATCACCACCCACTATACTGACAGCTGCTTAGTCTGGATTGCTTATTGAAAGAGGCACAACACAGGGCAGCCAATCAGAACAGAGCTCATTTACATATTAGTCTTAAAGGCTAAGGCAAAAAATTTTTTTTCTTCCAATTTCAGAAACACGCAACAAAACATTAACAGATTTCCCTAACATTAGTTATTGAACACACTTCACCGATGATCTCA